>JAFIRS010003841.1:0-112010 GCA_018342105.1 Gonioctena quinquepunctata | reverse complement strand
TTTTATTTGGCAAGGTATATATGTATAGTGTAATAAGAAAATATTTCATTATTGATTTCATAGTAGAAGAAATTATTGATTCAACAAAAGTAAAATTATTATCAATTGTTTAAAATAACTGAAGAACAGTTATTTTAATTGTCAGCTCATATTGTGTCTCATTTTTAATTATTGTTTATTCAATCTCATCTTGACTTTCTATACATTTTCTCAGTAAATTATACCAGGTGTATCAATAGTTGTTTTTATATTTTAGAAAATACATATATATATATTATTACAAGTCCTAATTGTATTATTATTTCGAAACGATTTGAGATTGGTCTTTGTACTGTCAAATTAAGTTCCCTCGCTTCATTACATACTGGGAGAAACAAGATCTCAAGCCGCTCTGGGAAATTGTTCCGTTATTGGTCAATAGACTGATAACACTCAGTATGTTATAACAAAAGGTGGACAGGTGTGGTTTTTCAATAAGAACACCCTGTACGTCTTATATCATGGTGTTTTCCTTTTTCCTCATTTTCCTTCCCAAAGCCGTTTCCAGCACCAGACGAAATCGAACAGCCGAACTCCGGATTGAGAAAAGGTGAGAATTTTCATCATATTTCTTAGGGTGAATGCCAAATGTTTTTATATGGTTTCATATGTTCCTACTGTTGGTTGGTGGATTTATACAGGTAGATAATGGCAGTCACAAGAATCTATTGTTTTCAAATGTGGTTTTCACTTATAACACCCATCTGTTTCTGATGGCGATTCCAAGAATGATTGCTATATGGTTTGTATGTTCAAATACGAGTATATGAGATTGAAGTTAGAGAGAAAACGTAAATCCATATAGAACCATCGGCAATATATTGACCAGAAGCCAGAAGTCATTATGATTTACAGATGCACTCTTTCATAACTAAGACATTATAAAAGTCATGTACCACTTAGGTACATGTTTCGGACACTGAGTGTCCATCATTAGCCGTAAAATAATATTAAGTTCGTGGAAAATTAAATTTTTATTACTGTAAAATTGTCTACAAGATATATTGAATATAACAATTATAAAAGTTGTCCACAAAGTGCTGACTGTATCTTTTATTTAGTGGTTATATTAGACTGCTCTATTGATACTGTGACAAAATTACAACCAGGAAACCGAGTGTGACATCATACGAAAAACGGTCCGTAGTTATATCCTGTTATTTTTTCCACTCGCAACTGTCATTGCTTAATTTGTTATAAACATTCAAAAGCATTTTTTTATTTTTTATCGTTTTGACTTTTAACTTGGAAACTGATGAAGCAATATCGATACTCTCAATGGACGAATTGTAAAGAATAAAATTTAAAAAAAATAGTCATAACTCGACTCGATCGGATTATAAGTGAAGGAGAAAAACGGGAAAAAATCAGCGATTTTTTTCAATTCATAACTCCGTCACTTTTTAAGTTGTAGTGCAGGCTTTTCACGACATATTTGTGATTAATATGTACTTTATGTGTGAAATACTTAGGCGCTGTCGCAAATTGCAATCTGAATTTTTTAATGCCCTTTATTGCACCAGACCTTGATGCTTCATAGGTGGTCCGATTTCAATTTTTCAAAAAGATTTCAGTACAGTATTAGAAAATGTATACTCTCATTTTGTGT
The DNA here is from genome assembly GCA_018342105.1 of Gonioctena quinquepunctata. Taxonomy (NCBI): domain Eukaryota; kingdom Metazoa; phylum Arthropoda; class Insecta; order Coleoptera; family Chrysomelidae; genus Gonioctena; species Gonioctena quinquepunctata. The sequence continues at coordinate 110,362 of JAFIRS010003841.1, read as the reverse complement.
TAAAATTCTGCAAAATAGTTGAAAAATTCTTGCGAACATGACCGAAAATGGGCGAGTGCGTGAAAGCGGTTGAGTAGTAGGGGTAGAGCAGCAGACGCGCGGAAGCGTATGTATAGTACAAGCGCTCTGCGCCCATTAGGAATCTGCTGCTCTTTCCCCACTTCTGAGCCACTTTCATGCACTCGCCGGTTTTCGGTAATGTTTGCCAGTATTTCTCCCCTATTTCGCAGCATTTCAACGCAAAATGAGAATAGTCGTTTTATAGTACTATATATCAACTCTCGAATTCTTTCAGAAAAATTGAGATTGGACCACCTGTGACGCATCCAGGTCTGCTGCAATAAAGTGCGTTAAAAAAATCAAATTGCAATTATGCCAAAACTAATAATCCAACAGTGCCTGAGTTTTCACACATGGGGTACATGTCAATCACTACTATGTAGTGGAGAGCCTGCTTTAAAACTCAAGAAATGGCGGCGTTATCAATTTAAAAAAAACGCAGATTTTTTCGGGTTTTTTCGGTTTTTCTCCGTTACTAATAATCCGATTGAGTCGCGTTAAACCTCATTTCCTTTGCATTTTGATTCTCTACAATTCGTCCATTGAAAGTATCGAGATTGCTTCATTAGTTTTCAAGTTATAAGTCAAAACTATAAAAAATAAATAAAAAGGTTTGAAATGATTATAACAAATTAAGAAATGACAGTTGCGAGTAGAAAACATAACATAATCGTCTTTCGTATGATGGCACAGTCGATTCCTGGTAGTATTTTTGTCACGAATAAATCTCTGTTGATTGGTCTATATATGGCAAAAAGAAACAAAAATGCGCTGAAACAACTTTACTTTTTCAATACCATACCTCATTTATGAAAGAAAATTTTCAATTTCTTGGATTGATGTTGACGGGCATTTGCAACAATTGAAGAGATCGAGGTAAGACAAGAACAAAATAAGTAACTTGTGAGCATAATAATAGTTTCACATAAAACATAAAAAAGTGGTATCAATTATTTTCAATATTATAGGCATACTCACTCATGATAACCGTCATCTTCATCACTTGATGTTTCTGCGAACAGAGCCCTTTTTTATCGGCCTTCTAAGAAGGCAATTCTTCATTTTCACTTTGGATATCTGAAAAGTTTTCAGCTAGCTTTATTTTCTTTGAAGCTTCAGGAAAGTCGTCTGTAGAAAAACAAATATTGATTTATTTTACATAATGGATTATTTGAAAAGAGAAAATTTAATAAATAAATACTTAAAATGATTCAGGTTGTACACCATGTACCAAACATCTTGTTTTTAATTACCAATTTTGTGGATGGTCGTTGTTTTGAGTTCATTGATTATATCTTTGGTTGTTTTTCGAGGCATTTCACCCAAATTTGAAACATAAAAACATAATGTCATAGACGCTAAGTACAGCTCTTGTTAACCTTTTTCCACACCTGATGTTTATGCATTTTTCATACCACACTGAAGATGATCCAAGCTTGGATTGAAACGCCTAAGGTAATTTAGAAAATTACACTTTTTTGTGGGAGGACTTTGACTTTCCTTCCCTTTCAAAATTTCTTCTACTCCACTTTGAGAATGGTCTACTTCTATCGATTAGAATAATATCAGTTTCATCTACTGAGTAGAATAAGAAACTGAAGTATGTTATGGAAACATTATTCAGCCCGCAGGCCCTAACAAAAAAAATTGGGACCCCGATAGCACAAACATTCTCAGAATATTCTCATAAGGTGCGAAAATGTCATATTGTAGAATATTCTTTGGAATATTCATAGAATGTTCTTGGAATGTTGCGAACATCCATGGAGATATTCTGATAATATTCTGAAATTACATTCCTAGGAGCTCCTGATATAAAATAATATTCCAGAATGTTCTTATTCTTAATATTCTCAGAACAATCAAGGATTGTTCCATTGGAATATTCTAATAATTACATTCTTAGGAGCCCTCTCGAGATGAAATATTCCAGAATGTTCTTGAAATAATGTAATGGGAACGTTTGCTCAATAATATTTTCATTCGAATTTCCCATCAGATGCTTTCTATATAGGGGTAGTTCTTGATTAATTGAATTGATGATGTATATGCATGATGTTGGCCCCATATTTCTGTGGTGTTTAGCAGGAATTATATTTTTGGTTCTTCTTTTCTATGTAGGTAATGTTGGTATTGTCAATTGTCGGAGCTGTCATTTGTCGAAGTGATTTTATACATTAATAATGATTTAGCAATGTGGTGGCCGATTCGAACCGCCCAATCGGCTCAATCAAGTACATACGCAGCTGCACGGCGATTCTATTTCGAGAATTCGATTATCGAATTGGTTAGACTATGCGAAGCCCTCGATTGCATGATACATATCGTCACAGACTGAGCTACTCGATAATCGAATACGTGAAATAGACATAGAGAAGGGTAGGGTACTAACTAAATTAACACGTTTGCTGCCATTTGCATTGGCCGTTGGCGTTACGTTTGGCGATTTTTTGGCATCGTGCGTTTTATTTCCTTTTTTTGGGTGGTTTGCTAGCAAAAAGATTGAAAGTGAGTTATTTGTTGCAGGTATATATAATATATATATATATACTTAAGTATTTATTTTTTATTAAAAAACTCAAAAGGTTTATACAACAGCGAGACACCTATCCTAACTTTTTTCAAAGTAGATATTTATGCCTGATAGTTGTTGTAGAATTGTTTGTCTTTCTAGTTATCCTTTGTAGAGCAGTGGCTTTATAGGTGTTCACTTTGGTTCGAAGGAAAATATTTCAGAGGTAATCGAGGATGATGACTTCTGTATTGACTATCCATGTTACATCCAATGCAGCAGAAGTGGAAGGTTCTGATAAACAGTGGCTGGAGAAGTGCAAGGAAAGACTTGGAACAGGAAGCTGATAATTGATCATTTTTTACATGATTGCGGATAATGACCAGAAAGGTATCAGTTATTTTAAAGAATACCTATTTTTTCATATATTTTTCACAATGATATGTATAAATTGGATCTATCTATTGGTTCCATCAAAAAAATAGCTATAAATACTTATTTCAAAATATTTCTATCAATAGTCAATTGAGAATGTTTCCCTTTCCAACATGAATACCCCACAAGAGGTTATCTTGACGATGGAAGATAGTGACTAAAGTTTATTTTTCAGTCGCAGATGATTCCACATCTGATTTTATGAACATCCTGTCAATATTTCCAACAAATCAGTTTTTGAATTATTTTTAATGAGTATGCATTACTTTCTGAAGGAAAAATATCTTTCGAAATGTTGAACTATAAATAAATAAAACAAGATAGTGAGATTTTGCTTTATTTCCTGAGATATCCAGGGTGGGTCCTTTTAAAAAAACAATTATTCTGTAGACATTCTCAGAATATTTGCTGGATGATCTCAGAAAATTATCAGTATATTTAGTGAACGTTCATAGAATGGGCCTAGGATATGAAATACAAACTGCTAAGAAAATTTTTATAATATTGTAACGTAAATAAACTCAACTTGGTTCTACTAATTTATTTCGCACTTAATCTACAACTTAATTTATATTACTACTCCACTGGTATAGCTCGATCGTATGGGCTCGTTCAGACTGTCCGTGCCATCTTGAGGGCTACCTATTTATCTCCGTCACAGAATTCCCGATCTTTCGAATTCCGGCAGTTGGCGACGGCATGTTCCAATTGTTTCCAATATTGACCGTTGTTCTCCGCGGAAGAGCGACTGGATGGTTCTCGAATATCTCCGGGGATGATCTCATCGCTGTCGATGGCAACATGTGAGGCGACAGGTCCGGCCTAGGTTCGTTACATTGCCCCCTTCTTAAAGACATTTCGTCCCGAAATTTCATCCTTGGAGTGTGACGATATCTGCATGACTCCCCATATCTGCACCGTGAAGTTCGATGGAAGTAACACTCCACGGTCTTCATGATCGGTCGTGGAAGAGGGTTACAGCAAACCAAAATCTTGACGCCGCTGGATCTGAATATCGCCTCCAGCATACTTCTTATGACTCTCCAGTCCAACCCATCAATACCACAGGACAATTTTGGAATTGCTAGATCCACCAGATTCTGGTCCACCATAGTATCTCTTAGTTTGGTGAGACTCTTCCAGACATCTTCATAGGACGGTTTATCTTGGGAATGCCTCTTGGTAACTAGGTAGTAGATGTTTCTCTGGCCTTTCTTCAACTGTAGCACCCCACCAACTTCTGGATTCTGCTCCCGCAGTGTTTGGAGTTGACCAAATTTCTTGGAGAACACTACGGCGATGCCCCTGGACATTCGAAGATATTCTGCCACACAGTGCGCTAGTGCGTAGTCAGCAAGCACCTCGAAAAGGTCTCGTGACTCCTCTCTAGTAACCCCATGTAGAACTTTCTGCCCGTTTGAATACAAGGACATAAACTTCTCGAACGTCATATCATCCTCCGGTGGCTTGAGGGTGTGAACTTGGTCATGGTTTCCAGCGTAAGGGGCCAACCTGTTGAAATGGACTACCCTGGGTTTCCCTGGGGGTGGCTTATGGATTCGGTACACAAGGTCGTTTATCCTTTTCACGATCTTATACGGGCCTTCCCACGAGTTCCGCAACTTTGGTGATAGTCCACGACGACGTTTGGGGTTGTACAGCCAAACCAGGTCATCAACCTTAAATCCTCCAGCGTCGGCCTTGATGTCATAGGTCTTCTTCATTTTATCGCTGGCACTCTGGATGTTCAACCGGACTCGTTCGTGGATGTCGTCCATTCTCTGCCGAAGTTTGCTGACGTAGTCCTCTCCCGCAGTGTCTTGTCCTGGCGGTATCCCAAACTTCAAGTCACAAGGCAGTCGCAGTTCTCGGCCCATTATAATACTGGCAGTTTGACCGGTTGACTCGTGTACTGCGGATCGATAGGCCATCAGGAACAAATGGAGATACTGGTCCCAGTCTCTTTGATGGTCAGAGACAACCTTGGACAAGTGGCGGTTGATCGTCCTGTTCATCCGTTCCACCATTCCATCAGACTGCGGATATAGGGCCGTCTTGCGGATGTTCAGCAGTAGACATATTTCTTGGAAAAGGTTGGATTCGAAATTTCTGCCTTGATCCGAGTGCAGCTCCATTGGAATACCAAATCGACATATCCATTCTTTCACCAAGACGTCGGCGACGGTGATGGCTTCCTGGTTGGGCAGGGCATAGGCTTCCGCCCACTTACTGAAGTAGTCCATTGCCACAAGGATGTATTTATTCCCGTGGTCGGATACGGGAAACGGGCCGGCGATGTCAATGGCGATTCTCTCGAACGGGCTGCCTACGTTGTACTGACGCATCGGGGCCTTGGGTCGTATTCGAGGTCCATTGCTAGCAGCGCATACAGCGCACTTTCTGCACCAGTCCTGGACGTCAGCTTGACAATTGGCCCAGTAAAACCGTTGCCTCACTTTCTGCAGGGTCTTCGTCACTCCCAGATGCCCTCCGGCGACTCCATCATGGATTTCCCGCAGCACTTCCTCTCTTCTGTTCCTGGGAACAATTATTTGGCGTCTGTCTTCCCCACCAATATCGGCCTCCAACACACGTTTCAGGATTCCATTGTCCAGAATAAGAGAGTTCCATTGTGCCCAATAGGACTTAACAGCCGGCGAGTAACCTGCGACTTCCTGCCATGATGGTCTTCGATTGCCCTTCTTCCAGCTGACGACTAAGCCAAGGTCGGGGTCTTTCTCTTGGTCTTTCTGGATCTTGCTGTCATTCCAGTTGTCATCCATTGCCGCGGTTCTACAAAGTGTTGCTTCTTTCTCTTCTGCTCGTCGGCAATGTGAGCAATCATCTGGACATGGTCTTCGCGACAAGGCATCTGCATTCTTATGGCTAGTTCCGGCTCGATGTTCGATCTCGAAATCGAATTCTTGGAGTCTCTCGATCCAACGTGCTACTTGACCCTCAGGATTTTGAACTGTAAGAGCCATTTGAGAGCGGCATGGTCAGTTCTCAACAGGAATCTTCTTCCATACACGTACTTGTAGAAGTGCTCCACTCCCTTTACAATAGCTAACAGCTCTCGCCTGGTGACACAGTAATTGCGCTCTGGTTTGCTAAGCGTCTTGCTGAAATAACCAATGACCTTCTCCTGTCCCTCCTGGATCTGAGATAGGACAGCTCCAAGTCCACGTTGCTGGCGTCCGTATCCAAAATGAATTTCCCTTTGGGTAGGGATAGCTCAGTATAGGTGCGTTGATCAAAGCTCCTTTCAGCTTCCTGAATGAGTCTTGACATTCTTCGGACCACTGGAACTTTGTTTGGCCTTCCGTGAGCTTGGTCAGTGGTTTAGCGATGTTGGCGAATCCAGCACATATCGGCGATAGTATGTGCATAAACCAAGGAAACTTCGAAGTTGGTGAATGTCTTTGGGATGGGCCAATCCTTAACAGCTTTGATCTTCTGGTCATCCACTGCTACTCCTTCCCCAGAGACAACGTGGCCGAGGTATCGTACTTCTTTTGGAACAGATGGCATTTCTTAGGCTCAGCTTCAATCCGGAGTTCCTCAGTCGCAGGAATACTTCCTCCAAGTTTTTCACGTGGTCCTCAAACGATCTGCCGACCACAATTATGTCGTCGAGATACACTAGACACGTGTTCCATGAAAGTCCCTTCAGTACTGTTTCCATCAATCTTTCGAATGTGGCGGGAGCATTACAGAGCCCGAATGGCATAACGGTGAACTGCCACAATCCTGAGCCGATGGTAAAAGCAGTCTTTTCTCGATCTTCCTGAGCCAGTTCTACTTGCCAGTATCCACTCTTCAGATCAAGGGTCGAGAAAATCGTGGAACCAGCCAACGTGTCTAGGGTGTCATCTATTCTCGGGAGAGGGTAACTGTCCTTCTTCGTGACATTATTAAGTTGCCGATAGTCTACACAAAAGCGTGTCGATCCATCCTTTTTCTTCACCAGTACGACTGGAGAGGACCAGGGACTGTCAGATGGTTCGATAACTCCTTCTTTTCCCATATCGCTGACTATTTTGTCAGCCTCTTCCTTCTTGGCAAGAGGAAGTCTTCTTGCTGATTGCCGGATCGGTCGGGCACCCCCAGTATCAATCTTGTGCTGGACCACATTAGTTCGACCCCCTTTTCCTTGTCCGGTATCGAAGATGTCTTGGTACTTTTTGACTAAATCTCTTAGTTTGGGCTGTTGAGCTGGTTTTATGTCTTTGGAAGAGATGGCAACTAATTTTTCTAGTTCTGTGGGCAAGTTGTTGGGTTGGCTAATCGTACCTCGTACGCCCCGGATCACAGATGAAACTGACGAGCAAAGCCCTAAAATTGTTCCTTTCTTTAAGGTCACTGGAAAGTAATTGACATTCATGACCCTTACCGGCACAAATTTTTCAGCACGTAACAGGGTTTTCCCTAGGGCAATCCCTCGTCCAATTTTCTCATCATGAAGTTTGGGCTCGAACATCACCACGTCTCCACTGCTCGCACTCCCGTCCAGGCGAGCCTCCAGAATGGTTTCAGCCCTCTCAGGTACGCTTACATCTTCAGCCAACAGCACACGGATCAACTCTTCACTTCTCCCATGAAGTACCAGCTCTTCTCCGTTGACACGTAGGACGCCGTCTTTGAAATCCAATTCAAACCCTCTGGAATTCATGATGTCCATTCCGATGATTGCATCGTCTTCGATGTCCGCTACAAGTGCCTGATGTTTCACTTTAGTGCTGCCCAAAATTATTTCAATCGGTAGCTCGCCATATACAGTAGCTGGCTCCCTGTTGCTGTGCGTAGCTTCCAAGTTGTCGGTTCAATTCGTTCCGGTGTTCTGGCAAAGGAAGGTCCGAGAATTGTCCTAGTCGCACCTGTATCTAGCAGCATGGTGCAAGGCTCGTTATTGATGAGACCGTCTACGAAAACACCTCTGTTCTGTCGTTGCAGGATAGCGACATATGCGTTGTTAACCGGGGCTTGCTGGACACAGGCCGACGATTGCCCTTCTCGTCGACCTTCTTTAGTTTTCCGCATCGGAGTCGTGTTTCAATGTTGGACATTTGCTACGCACATGTCCAATTTTGCCTACATTCCAGCATCTTATCTGTCTTTCTCAGGAACACTTCCTTAATCACTTTCCTTATGGCAGCTTCCAAATTAGCAGGCTCCTGTGAGTCTTCCTCAATCATTCGGACTTTACTCTGGCTTTTGCAAGATTGTTTCGCTGCCTCGTATTCCAAAGCGCGTGCCAGTGCGTCTACGAGATGTGTTGGACGGGCTAGTGTCAACGCTTGTCTGGTTTCTTGGTCACGGAGTCCATCCAGGAATGCTTGAACCGCTAGTCGCTCCATTACATTTTCTGGTGTGGATGGATATGCGAGACGAACCAAGCGTGCAATGTCAGTTTCGAATTCTTGTAAGGATTCGCCCGATTTTTGGCAGCGATTTTTCAGCTGGGAGTGGTATACGTGTTCCAAATGGGCGTGGCCATATCGTAATTCTAGATGTTTAATCAGCTGATCATAGTCCTCCTGTTCTTGGGCGGTGAGAGTTTGTAGAATATTTGTCGCTTCTCCACGTAATGCAAGTGTCAGTGCTACAGCTCTTTCCCCTGCATTCCATCCGTTTGCTTTGGCCGCTGCTTCAAACTGCCGGCGGTAATTTGCCCATGGAGTTTTTCCGTCGAACTGAGGCGGCTTCATGGAAAGCTTCCCTATTTCTGGAATGACCTTGACATCTTTTATACCCTCTTGAACTTTATCCAAGTTCAAACTCAAGTCCAGCATTGCATTTTCGTTAACCATCTCTGTGGAGGGCACACTATTAATTCGTTTTTCCAGCTTACTGATCGTTTCCTTTATTTTGTCCATTTCTGCTTCGACCCCATCTTTGATTCTATCTACCTCCGTGTTCATTTGCTCCCTAATTTTATCTATCTCTGTCTCAACGGTTCCCATTCTTCCTTCTAGAAAATTAGCCACACCACACAATCCTTTTTTTAGGACTTCTGTGTTTTCCAGGAACTTCTCTTCCAGACTTCTTGCATTTTCTTCCAGGCTTCTTGAATTTTCTAGAAGCTTCTCTTCCAGATTTCTAGAATTTTCTTGAAGCTTCTCTTCCAGATTTCTAGCATTCTCTTCCAGGCTTCTTGAATTTTCTCGAAGCTTCTCTTCCAGATTTCTAGAAAGCTTCTCTTCCAGATTTATAGAATTTTCTAGAAGCTTCTCTTCCAGATCTCTAGAATTTTCTTGAAGCTTCTCTTCCAGATTTCTAGAATTTTCTTCAAGCTTCTCTTCCAGATTTTTAGCATTTTCTTCCAGGCTTCTTGAATTTTCTAGAAGCTTCTCTTCCAGATTTTTAGCATTTTCTTCCAGTTTATTCATTACCAAACTTAAATCACCTCCGGGAACTTCGAATAAAAATGTTTCGGGGTCCTCACCTCCTTGTATAAGTCCTTCTGCAAGTCTTTCCTGGAGTACTTGCTTTTTACCTGTTGTTTCCAGTTCCCTTTCCTCCAATTCCTGTTTCAATTCCGCTACCTTCAAATCCGCAAGGCGCACTTTTCTTGAACACATTTTGTCTTTGACGAGGTATCAGTCTGTTTTACACGAAAAGTTTATCAGTTTGTTAAAAATTCACTTCGCGAATTCTTTTCCACGGGCCACCAGTCTATTGTCTGTTTCACGCGAACAGCGTATCAGTTTATATTTCCACGCACAATTGTCCACTTCGCGAAAACCGGGCCACTGTCTATTTTCTGTTTCACGCGAACAGTGTATCAGTTTATATTCCCACGCACAATTGTCCACTTCGCGAAAACCGGGCCACTGTCTATTTTGGGCGTACAAAAAGGTCTATCAATTTATTTTTCTGACTATCCACTCCACGATCACTTGTTTATTTTCAAAATCTCACTTCCGACACCAATTGTAACGTAAATAAACTTAACTTGGTTCTACTAATTTATTTCGCACTTAATCTACAACTTAATTTATATTACTACTCCACTGGTATAGCTCGATCGTATGGGCTCGTTCAGACTGTCCGTGCCATCTTGAGGGCTACCTATTTATCTCCGTCACAGAATTCCCGATCTTTCGAATTCCGGCAGTTGGCGACGGCATGTTCCAATTGTTTCCAATATTGACCGTTGTTCTCCGCGGAAGAGCGACTGGATGGTTCTCGAATATCTCCGGGGATGATCTCATCGCTGTCGATGGCAACATGTGAGGCGACAGGTCCGGCCTAGGTTCGTTACAATATTTCAGAAAATCCTTCAGTATGTTCGGAGAAGTATTCCGGAAACATTGTATAGCTGCTAAGAATATTCTCAGAAAATCCTTCAGTATATTCTGAGAACGTTTATAGAATTCGAAACTCAGTCCACTTTGGATATTCATACAATGTGCATAAAATATATTGAGTGTGTTGTAGAATTATTCTGAGAACATTTCATCATGGGCTTCTATGAATTTACTTGTGCTATCTGGGGATAGGTATGTTTTTTATGTAGTATTGTGGTTTATTTACTCATCAATCCTATTTATTATGATTCAACGCCAGAATTAAGCCAGAAAACGCCCGTGAATACGAGTTAATAGAGTATATACGCTTTAAAGAGCCCCAACAAAATAGTTGGGTAAGGTTTGTTTTTATGTAATATTGTGGTCATTTGGTCATTATTTAGTCATCAATCCTATTTATTACGATTCAACGACGGAATTAAGGCAGAAAACGCCCGTGAATGACAGTTGATAGAGTATACACGCTTGAAAGAGTGTATCATACCCATATTTTGAGGAAGTGTTCACACATATTATTTTCTATATAACGTAAAGTGTAGCTTACCTGAGACAATCTCATTTACGAGGCACGATGCCACACTGCTCTAACCAGCACCAAAAATAAGCACAGCATAACAAAGATTGTCAATAATCTATACCCCTATAGGAGACAACATCTTTGCTTTGGGATTGACCCAAGTCATCCTTCGGGCATATGGCGAAAGCTTTGAAAATAAGAACATTTCATAATACCATTCAATCATACATAGGGAGATATCATTTTGTGAAGAGAGTTAGTGTTCAAATAAAATTTCGAAATACCTAACTCTCGAGTCATTATTTGATATTGCAATTTCTTAAGTGAAAGGGATTTGTTATTTTTCCATTGAAAGTATCAACGTCATGAAGTATCCTCGTTTTGATTTGTTGAAAATATAAACAGGATGTTCATAAAATCAGATGTGGAATCATCTGCGACTGAAAGATAAACTTTAGTCACTATCTTCCATCGTCAAGATAACCTTCTTGTGGGGTATTCATGTTGAAAAGGGAAACATTCTCAATTGAATATTGATAGAAAGATTTTTCTGTGAATTGAAAAATCCACGATTAAAATGAAGTTATTTTTGTGAATGTCTACGAAACAACTACTTCCCCGGCTAAATGTCCAGCGTGGCTTTAGCCGGGGAAGTAGTTGTTTTCTGTTAGACATTCACAAAAAATAACTTCATTTTAATCGTGGATTTTTCAATTCACAGAAAAATCTTTCTATCAATATTCAATTGAGAATGTTTCCCTTTTCAATATCCTCGTTTTCTTATCGACACTTGTGAATTCTCAGTGATTCTGAGTCATATGAAGCTCATAGGAGTCGCATAAAATTCGATAAGAAATTTCTGATCCAAACCATGAAATCCTGAAACGACTCTCCGCAAGATACCCAATAAGATTATATTTGAGAATTTCCACACATTCCTCATGGGTTCTCAAGCTTGTGAATGAGCATGGAATATTATTGAAATTGGAATACCTTATTGAACCTCATAGAGCCTCCTAAAACTAACACTGATGCCTTATACAGACTCTCATAAATACTCTGTGAGGGGCACCGATGGCTGGTCAGGTTGACGAGAGTCTTATAGATATCTGAAGCCAAGCATCGTCGGTCGTGGTTAGTAGTTGAATGGGTGACCACCGGACAAGGAAGCTCCGCGTTAAATGTCCTAACAACTGTATTCGCAGCTGCAGGCGTCTTATCAATGAGCACGAGATAAGACGATAGATATGCCGTCCTTCGGAGGGGACGTTAAGATGGCGGCGGTCCCGAGTTCATAGATGTTGAGCTCGTTGAGCTCTGAAACAATGGAGGATTCGCCAAAAAATTTTCGGTTGGGAGGAGTGTGCTCACCGGCGTCGGTGTTTAGCCTTGGTAGCAGAAATAGGCAGACGTTAAATAAAGCAGGAAAAAAATACTCTGTGTCGAGCTTCCTCGTTCCTTTCTCATATTTCCTCAGACTTTTGAATGAGCATAGAATATTAATATAATCGAATGGGGATTAACTACCTCATCGAATCTTATAGTATCTTTGAACTAACGAAACTTGTGAATTCTCAGTGATTCTGAGTCATATGAGTCGCATAAAATTAGATAAGGAGTCGTTCCTGATCCAAACCATCAGATCCTGAACCGACTTTCTCCACACGATACCCAATAAGATTATATTTGTGAATTGAAATTGGAATACCTCATCGAATCTTATAGTCTCTTCGAACCACCACTGCCTAATACTCTCATATTCTCTATCCTTGTTTTCTTATCGACATTTCGTCATATGAAAGCTTATAGGAATCGCATAAAATATTCGATAAGGAATTCCTGATCCAAACCATCGAATCCTGAACCCACTGTCTCCACAAGGTACCCAATAAGATTATAGTTGTGAATTTCAACACATTTCTCATACATTCACAAGCTTGTGAATGGGCATATTATCGTTGCAATTGAAAGTGGAATGCCTCATCGAATCTTACAGGTCTATTCCGTAACCCATAGCGATGTCGTTATCCAACTATTATCGTTATATTAACGATATTTGTGTCAAATCGTATTCCGTAAAAATATGAAGTCGTTACGATATCGGTAGTGAACGACAGAGTCTAACGTTCGCTAACGGGAATAGAATGGGTGCAGTTCGTTAACGACTTGAACTAATTTTGTGGAAATTGTGGATTTATATTTTGATATGGCAGGTTTAATCAACATTTTAGATGGAGAATTGTATAGAAGGCAAGTTGTATTGATATTTTTCATATGCAATTCAATGAATTCTGAAGAGAAATAAATAAATTTATTCGTTCGAAAGTGTTCATTATTTTCGAGGGTTTCTAAATACAACATATATTGTGTTCTGGTGGTTTTCGAAGAACGTTTTCTTTTAACTTTGGTATTTTCCATGATTTTTTAATAAAATCCAAACTACCCCGATCTTCGAATACCTGATCATAGACAAGACTTATATATTCTATACTGACATTTGATTATGAAATAACAGTTGCTAAGTTAGCAACATTCAGCACGGATCAAAAAATTATCATTAACCATCCTGAAAACATTCATTGGATCTCTTTACTGAAATTGCCAAGGTCATTCCTAGCGACACCTTTTAAGGAATAAGTATTTTTGACATATCGTTCACACGCATCGTTAAGAGCCGGCTACCGAAAGTCGTTTGATAACGGATCGTTCATCAACGGCTTTTTACGGAATAGACCTGTTAGTCTCCTTAAACAACCACTGCCTGATACAAACTCGTATACCATGTATTCGGGTATGCTTATAAATGACATCTACTTATAAATCATCATCTAAACTTTCAAAAAGTTTGTGCCAGGGATAACGTACGTGTATAGGTTACAAACTTTCCTCAGAGATCCTTATAAATTCTCATAATTCGTCTATAATTTTCCATAAGATTTCATGTGTATTTTGGCAGGGAAAGTTATCATACCACCCTCAACTTCCAGATTCACATAAAAAATCCAATGGATTCTACTAAATGAGCAATGTTTCAAAAGTAATTATTGACAAGAAGTAAATACTGAGCATTCGATCATAAACCTAGCCTTACAAATAATCATATCCACCAAACTCATCAATACTTCAAAGCGGTGGATAAATTTGTTGGATATAAAGACAAAAGTGGTTGACCCACCAATAATATAAAAACAAAAACGACTTGGTGGAGACAACACCACACTTCTACCACACCAAGTTGGTGAATATAAAAACGCGTCCTACACAGGAAACATGAAATACGAAAAATGAATCATGAAACAGATGAATAGTGACATCTGAAATGACATCCCAAAACTCTTCTTATTGGGAATTCCAAATTAGATGTCAGTGCTCGTGTGGCGAAAATTCAAACCAGACATGTGTACATTGTCTGTTATCTCAGAGGATATACACTTGTGTTTGGAGTTTTTCTTCAAATATTTCCATTTGGTATTATTTTTCAGTTTTTTTATGTAGTGTTATTAATTTCAAGACTCTAGTGAAGTTTGCGTACACGTACACAACAATAATGATTTTTTCACTCGAGGACATACAATAATAGTCAACAGAATATTCACCAGCTAAACTAGAATTTTATTGAATGTCAACAATCACAAGAGATTCGACAAGTTTTAAGTGTACAATGGCTAAAATCATATAAACGACATTTATGTTTCGAAAAGTAAACAAAGTGTCCTTATCTCCTAGATATACATATATATTCAGTCATTCTTCTTTTTCCATACTGTATGAATAATTTTCGGTATGTTGAATATCTCTTTTTTCTCTTCTTAACTGTCTTTTCTTTCGTCTCAACACTCTTTAAAGAACCTTTTTCACTTTTTTTCTTGGCCACAGACGATACAGGAAGATTTTGAGAAGGGGCCATCGTCTGTCTATATAGACTCGCTCAATTCTAGATTGTCTGCACTGCACCAGAATGTTACGTTCATTTTCTCACGGAAAATTATGAAAACTCATTCCAATACAATGGTATCGTTTTGCCAAGAGTCACATTGAGGTACACAACAATAATGATTAGAACTTGAATCACTCATTTTTTCACTCGAGGACGTACAATAGTCAACAGAACATCCACCAGGTAAACAAGAATTTCATTAAATAACAACAATTACAAGAGATTCGACAAGTTTTAGGTATAGAATGGCTAAAATCATATAAACATTAATATTTGGAAAAGTAAACAATGTACGTATGTATAGTTTGAAAAATCGACACCAGAGGGAGTATCCGTTATTTTGAATTCCCAATCCTTCATGAAGGAATATCCCGACGTTTTCCAAAGAGAGTAAACTGAATAGGAGGCACTAACCAATCAGAATCTTGTAGCATTAACGCATCATAGTGACGTACTTGGACATGAGTACATGTGGCCCACGTAACATACAGAGTGGTCCAATACACATTCAAGATCAGATATGTCAACGTGAATATGTTATACCTAATCGAATTGAACATTATGACTTGAAATTTCCAAATTCGTGTTAAAATGTTAAGGAATTCTCATTGAGTGCTATCTACAAACGCATTTTTTTCTTTAACTCGAATCCGAAGTTAAAGCGTAGAGCTTTAGAAACTTTCCGTAATACATACAATACGGCTCTGCAAAGATCGAAACATGTCTGTTTTCACCCTTTCTTCGATAAAAGGATTTCGAAAGATTTTTTAACCTTATTTGTAACCCGTTCGGCTAAATCAATTCTATTCTCGACATACATTTTGAAAGAAGATGAACCAAACGTTATTTCGACGATTTTTTTTTCAAGATACCGAATTTAATCTCACAAATCAAGGTACTTATTTACATAATTGGATGTTGATTGAAATGTATATAAGTGCACTAAGGCCTACACTCAATATTAATAGTAACAGGAATTACCCGGTGAAACCAATAAACCAAAGGACTAGGCACAGACATAAGGGGGTTTCTAGTCATTGATAGAATTTGCTGAAATTTTATAATGTTACACCTAAGGTAGCATTTGCATTTGTTGATACAGAGTGTATTCGAAACTTTCTATTTATTGTCATGTAATAAGCGATTTTAATATAACTTGTAATGCGATTATCAAGATCATAATGCAAAACTGACATATATGAAGGAATGCCAAAAACTCCCGATCAAATCTCAAGTATAAACTACTCCATGAAGAGACTGATTGGAATCTTTTCATGGTGGCAAAATAATATGTTTTATGCTATCATTTTCTACCGTTTTAATGAAATATATTCACCGGAAACCCTCGGTTAACATAGTTTCTCGAAAAATCGCCGGTATAAACAATCCTTATGAAGGGGCAGATTTTAATTTTTCTATGTTGACACAAAAATATATGTTTTGTGCAATCTACATTTCAGCTTTTCAATGGAATATCTCAGCTGGAAATTCCCGGTCAGCAGAGTTATTAGAAAAATCACAAGTACAAAGTACCCCTAAATGGGGGTGGATTGAAATTTGTAATATGGTGGCACAAAGGCATTCCTTCATAGATATCAATTTTGCATTATGATCTTGATAATCGCACTACAAGTTATTATATTAAAATCGCTTATTACATGACAAGAAATAGAAGAGGAAGAGGAAGAATTTATAGAAATACTGAGAGGTTTTTATCATAGTGCCTCCTTTCCACGGCTTTCAGGTTGTATAGACAGCATGCGTATTCAATATCCAGAATGGCACAACAAATTATGTAAATAACATTTTCTTCTATATTAATCAGAAAATTTAAAAAAAACAAGAACATTTTAACAAAGGTGGCTCAATGTCTTTGCACTTGAGTGTATATTGATATAGAAATGGATTTATAAAGAGAATATTATAACACTAACTAAAACATGCTTTCAACTCTTTTCAGCAGATTATCTAATCTGAAAAATTATACAGTCAACAAAAATATAACTACTCTTATTCAATAATGAATTTTTTGAGAAGTTGTCAAATTACAAAAAATGTAAAGATAACCCAGGCATTGATTACCTTCATTTATTGGGAACATATTGAATGAAGATTCTACCCAAATGTGAAATTAGAAATTTTCGCCAAATGAAACAATTTATTTTTCAGATCTTTGTGTTGATTGTTACAATTTTTATATGGGAAAAACATTTTTTTTAGTGGAATTTTCTGAACAAACTTTATTGATTGAAAAGGGCTAATAGTATTTCTGATTTTGTTTCTAAATCAGGATATCTACAGTGATATTTTTACGTTTTCTTTCAATGAACACCACTAATGATGGATTATTTCTATATTACTAACAAAATCAGTTTATAATTTTTTCAGTTTTTTTTAATCTTGACCTCTTTTCATCATCAGTTCCATTGCTCTTTCTTCTTCTTGACTGCGGCTTAAAATCAGTGTATTTCATTCTGATGATAGTTCTCAACTTTACGAAAGGCTGAATGACTTCTTTTGGTATGTCATTGTGTTTCTGACAGAGTCTCCTTATCAATTCTTTTGTTACCCGTTTTCCCTTTCTCAGTCCATGTCCTAAATCTTGTTGATGAAATTTTTTGAATTCCACATTGAATTTTTCAATGCTTGACTTCCAACTTTCATTTGGTTTAATTAAACCTCCATAAGAAAGATGTTGTACCCAAGTGGGCAAGGAATAATCATGTTCAGTACTATATTTGTATATGTGGTCACCCAAATCTGGATATTTTTTTTATATTTCTTCGCTATATATCCCCCCATACATTCCAAAGCATCTCCAGTAGTCTCAGGTCCATTATCAATGACAGTTGCAGGATTTATTTGTTCCTGAGACATAGAAGAGCTACTGGAACACCCGTTTTCAGAATTATCATTTATTGTAGATGATGAATTGATTGACACATTTGCCCTATGGAACAACTGAGCCACCATATATTCATCCTGTTGTTGATCTTCTGTACAAGTGTGACTTTCAAGAATTCCTGGATTTTTACCCAAAATTATCATCCTCACTCTAGATAGGGCATCCAATGGAGAAGGATGATCATAAACTCCACAACCACTTCTCACTTGGAAAAAAAAAATTTCTAAAGAATCCTGGTTTAGCCTATGGGTCAGGATATAACTGGCAGAAAATTTCTGGTTCATATCATCAAATAACATTTTTAAAGAATTAATGGACATGAAAGGTTTGAAGACAGTTTTTACCCATTGCTCTAATTATAAACATCTTAGTTTTAATGTCATTCAATATTTGCTTTTGTTCTTCTATGTTATTACCATAAGCAGATTTTGTTGGAATTTTATTAATAGGAATATAGCTGTTGAATATGTCAAACCACGTATTAACTGCCTCGATGAATTCAGATAATGCTCTTGCTTCAATTTTATTTTCAACTTCATAATGAATCAATGCAGTAGCAGTAGTGTGAGAAAGCAGTTCAGCTGCTCGCCTAACATTTTGCCTTGCTGTGTTTTCACATGTCAAATTATATTCATTCATTTTAAAACAAATATTGACTTCAGAGTCAGTTAATTTCACAAGATTTTCCAACGGTATTTTCATTATTTTGCTTCCATCTTCCAGAACGAACCCTGTATCGATCAGCCAATTTCTCACTAATTTTAGAAGATGCGGAGCATCAGCAAACATATGTATATTTGATTGTTGATTAGGGTGTCTGAAATATGATTTATCAATGGCGACATTGAGTTCTTTCCATAAACCAACATTTCCACGCCCACAGTCACTAAGAGATGCAACTACGGTGTAACTAATATATAATTTATTTATTACTTCCATCAGTAGGTATATCTTTTGTAATGTTTCTATCAAAATCTATGAATATAGGTTGTTTCCATTTGGAAAAGAGGCCACGCACCATAATAACCTGCATATAGTTATAAGGACCAACAATCTCATCTTCGGCATTATCAAACTCAAGAACGCTCTTCAGTTTCATCTCGTCATACTGTAATACTACACACTTTTGCATTTCAGTGAGTTCTTCGCCAGCCAGTCTCATAAAACTCAATATATCTGGTAATATCCCTTGCTTCGAATCCCAAAGCCCATCTTCTTAGAGAGGACAAACTAGGCAGAGAATAACTAAGGTGATATCTGAGGAACAAGTAGCTTTTTTTACTATAATATCGTAATGTAAAAGCAGTGGCTACTTCTGCTGGCTTCCAATTCACACGCTTCTTTTTTTTCAACAACTGATCAATTTGATTTTCACTCAACGCTTTCTTTAATACACCTTCGATTTGTTTTCCCACAATTTGGGTTTTCAATAGTTTACTTCTACAAGAACATAAAGATTTTTCCAAAGCCTTTAATTCCTGTTGAGCTTGTCGATTTTTATCTGTTAATTTGGACGTTTCCAATTGTAAATGCTGATTTTCATTGAGTAAGATGGAATATAGGTTTTTGTAATCTACTTTCACTTCTTCGGAAGGCTGCGATACAGTGGCAGTATCTACAATTTCATAAGAAGTACTAGGATTTTGTTCTAGGATTTTTGTGACCAGAGCTTTCCTTTCCTTCTCTTCTTTGTTAATATCTTCAAGAATGCCTTTGATGATATTTTGATTCTCTTTGTCTTCATTACATTCTAAATCTGTTGGTTCTTCTCCATGATCATTCGTGATACTTGGTAAAATGCCTCTTTTTAGATTTTTCATTGCATTTAATATTTGAAGACACATGCATTAATTTTCTTTATTCCGAAAACACTTTAGGTTCTCAGGTTATTTTTCTATGACTGCAACTGTGTAATGAAATTAGACATAAAAAGTTACTAGTTTTCTGTAATGCTACTCATTTTGTTGATTATTTTTACAATACGTGTTAGGTATCCCTCAACGAGTTTCTGTTAAATATCAACTTTCTTATTTCAAATAGAACACAACCACTATCTTATGACTTCAATACATAGGGATGCATAAACATTGGGGAAAAAATCATACCAATTAGTTCACTTCGCAGATTTCTTTCAAAATCAACTTTCTTGAAATGGGATGAGCAAATCCTTGATGTTGATGCAGGAACCCATTGAGGGCCTTTTCCACAAAAATTAATCCACGGTTTTTCTCTTTTTCACATAGGGGAAACCTATAGTAGGACACATCGGAAGTTTTGTCACTTCTGTTTCCACAGGATGAAACTGAACACCAAGTTGGCATTTTGGTCTAAGTAATTTCAAATCTCTGTTGCGAATTTTGAGATTTTGTTGTTTCAGTTTCTTAATGAAAACATAAATTCGTGCCAAAAGCTTTGTACTTACTAGAATTTTGATCACTCTTGTAGGTACGTTAGCAAAGTACTGATAGTGAAATGTTCAATTGTCTATTTTCAAAAATATTGTTCTCTTCTACTTCGACAGAATAATCCGAAAAAAAACTATGCTCAGAAATGCAGAAGGCTCTTACAGTCACCAGACATCAGTCAGAAATTCAATAGGGCATAAAGCATGAAATGAAAATATAGCCAAAACTCAAACCAACAAAACTGTAACCTGTAACTCTCAGATACCTAAGGGCGGAGTGAGCTAGTCCGCCACTGTCCAGAGAGAATGGTGGCCATGACATTACCAAGTACGTCACTATGACTCACAAATGATTTTTCATCTCTTTCTATTAGTGTCACCATTGTTTTATGGGGAATAGACTCTCCTACTCAGATAACGTTTACTCTCTTTGGACGTTTTCGACATCTACATACAAGAGTCAACCACTTCATGTGTGAAAAACAAAATATGTGTGTTTTATTTAAGGATTGTGACTGAACTAATAGACCAGGGCTGAAGCCTTTGAAAATGGTAAAAAGTGAAAAAAAAATTATAGTAGGATGAAACCCATTGGAAAAGAAAGAGAATATAACAAAAATGAAAGGAAAAATAAAGTTGTAGAATCTTTAAATTATATGCGTAAATGCCTATTTATTGCTATTTTGAGATAACTCATATACCTGAGTGACCTACGGAAAATTTTAGCCCATCAAAAGGTATTTCATAGAGAAGTGGGGAAGGGGGTAGGAGGGTCTGGGCCTTACTACCTGTTATTTCTTTGCATTTTCTGAGAACATTTACCATAGTAATGTGAATTTTTTCATACCATCAGAAAGTAGAGAGTTCAACGAACAAGAAGCCCACTGACTTTTTTCAAAAAGCTGATATTTTGACGGGAGAATTTTCGATTGAAAATTAGGGTGCTTTTTCAATAATAAGTCAAAATAAGGTGAAAAAATAAATATTTTAAATCAAAAAAATTACAGTGTGTTTGGGACATGAAAAGGTAAGTTCTCACTAATTCCGTGAATAAAAAAGTTTTTTTGTAAAAGATAAAAATAAAATTTGAATATTTTACATAAGGTTATGTGAAAAAAGTGTGAATACAAAAGTTGTAGATCTTCTTAGTGCCTACAACTTTGCCATTAATTTTTTTCCATAGGACTTGTAGTTTTGCCGGAAATCGAGATAAACCCTTTTTTACCCTCAAAAACTCACCCCCTTCCACTTCCCGACCTCCTATCGCCCGTAAATTATTTTTCATTTCATTCTTGTTATATTCTCTTTCTTTTCCAAATGGTTTCATCCTACTATATTTTATTTTGTATCAAAAATTATCGATCCTGGTCTATAAGTGTTATTTGGTAATAAAAACGAATATATTCTTGAACTAATTGTAATTGTTGGGGAGTGGAAAATGCAGGTTATTAAGGATGAAATAAAAATGTGCCGTATCATTCTAGTATACAGTATAAAAAAAATCCATTGAAATATTTACGATAAGTCAGAAAAAATAGGAATTAGCTACCAAAACTTTGAGCTGTTTGGTTGCCCTCGATTGCACTGAATTGAGAATATGCCGTTTGTTACGTATTGCCTCCCGAATACGAATTTTGAGTCAAAACGCGGCCCTCTGAAATACTTTCAGAGGACTAACAAATATCATTTTTCAGCGCTATTGTCGGCTACTGAAAACATTCGAAATTCGCATTTTTTCAACAAAACATCACACATAATCGAAATCATGTATTTATCGCACGTAAAACTACCGTTCTTCTATTTATATGATTTCCAAAGATTAGATGTTTTACTTCTACTCTGTCATTGTTTTAATGGTTATTTGGATTGCAACCAAGTGTGGTGTAGTGTAATACAAAAAGGTGAAAATAGCTGCTGTATTGTATTATGTTGACTGATTTTTAGTGTAGCTTAGTGTTAAACCATTGCCCCACTTCGCTGCAAACGAAAGAACTCATTTTCACATGTTGCCAGCCTCACCTGGGATAAACTTGTGTTTTCTTGACCAATATTGTTGTTTTTTGACAAATTCGTCTTCTTACCAGAGACCAATAAGGATGAAATAACAACCTGACCTCAGCAATCTTAAATTTCATCATGAAAAGTTTTTAATTGAGGTACAGAAAGTTTGTAATGTATTTTACATCATGTACAAAAAATTGTTAACCATTTTATGGGGTTGCAAAGGCTGTCAGGAGAACTTGAAGCTTTTGTGAGGTGTGTGCATTTTCACATGTTGCCAGCCTCACCTGGGATAAACTTGTGTTTTCTTGACCAATATTGTTGTTTTTTGACACATTTGTCTACTTATCAGAGACCAAAAAGGATGAAATAACAACCTGATCACGGCAATCTTAAATTTCATCATGAAAAGTTTTTAATTGAGGTACAGAAAGTTTGTAATGTACTTTACATCATGTAGGTACAAAATTTTTTTAACCATTTTATGGGGTTGCAAAGGCTGTATTAGGAGAACTTGAAGCTGTTGTGAGGTGTGTGCAGTATTTATTGAATTATTTTAACAAGGCTGAATTATTGGAAGAACTGTTCATTAAATTATTTGAGAAATGCAATAGGGAACTCGCAAATATGCCACTTATTACCTGTAGTCTAAAACACCAAGATGGTGGCCATTGTTTCATTACCATTATTACTATTAAGTGAAATGTATTTATTTTTGATGTTTTTATTGTTATATCATTTGAGGCAATGAATTGGTTTGAAGGATTTTATTCATGTGCTTTTAAGATGACCCCAGGGGCCAGAAAATCTGAGTATTTGCTTTGATAATAATTCGAACAAAGTATATTGTAACGAAACGCCACTGCATGCTGTTTCGATTCTAGCCCATGCGATATGACGTCACCTCGTATAGGCTATATTATAACAAAATCTTTTTATTTTTTGATGGACTATCAGCTGTAAGCGGTTGTGCAGCAAGCTAGTTCACAACTTGTATACAATATTCAGAACATTTTTATTTTATTTTCTTTCAATAGGCTTTTTCATTTAGATGATTTTTTAAGGCGCATGCGCTCGTTTTGAGACCCGAAGTCTGATTGGCTATTGGGAAAGTGAATAGCCATTGGTTAGTTTTGAAATAACAATTTAAGATTGGCTTAGTTCAAAATTAGCGGTATTTTCACATTATGTCAACAGTCAACTTCATGACAAATGCACCTGCATACATTGGCGTTCGTAACTTTATTTGTAGGTTGAGTACTTATTACCTTTTTTATACCGCCAACAACCTTTCATTCGTAGATAAAATAATGAACACGAATATTTTCTAATGGTGAGTTTTGTTCTCCATGTAAATGCAAGTCAACTATCCATAAAAAAAATCGGAAATATTTCAATTCCTTTAAAAAAAAAATTCGCCGTCAATGCCGTTGGGTCTGACAGGTAAACAAAGTTAGTAATTTGTCATCTGAATGAAAAAGCCTATAGCTTCTGCCTGCATTCGTTTTTATTACCAGATAACATTTAGTTTAGTTACAATCCTTGGATAAAACACGAATATTTTGTTTTTCACACATGAAGTGGTTGAGACTTTTGTATGTGGATATCGAAAACGTCGGGATATAATCTTTATAAAGGAGAGTTTTCGGATGTCATGTCAGATGTCACTAATCATCTGTTAATCTGTTTCTTTTGTATTTCATGTTTCGTGGTTTCGTGTGTGGTGCACAAAACACCCACACGTGTTTTGTGGTGTGGCGTGTATTGCTAATTGTTAGTATTTAATACAAGCATGTCATTTCAAATTTTGTTTTTATGAATGAAATTATTCTTTCGCTTGAAATTGAAAGATGTCGGAAGAGGACCTTTCAGACAAAATAGACTACGATGATCCAAAATTCAGAATATCTCCCTTTCAACAGGCAGCAGCTTCCTGTACTGGAGCTGTAGTAACCTCACTTTTTGGTGGGTACTAGTCTTGTAGTTTTCATAATATCTACTCTTATGCTCATTGTTACTTTCAGTTACACCATTAGACGTAGTGAAAATTAGACTGCAAGTCCAACAAAAGGTAGCCAAATCACAAACTAAATGTTTTCTGTATTGTAATGGTCTAATGGATCACTTCTGTAGCTGTAGTCCGAATGACCCCAATAGTCGATGGTTACAAAGACCAGGCCATTTCAATGGAACTGTCGTATGTATAGTAATCAATACACCTCTAATAAAAAAATTAAATTATTGATTCTGTCAGGGATATATTTTTTCTTGGTCAACTGATGTTTTCCTTGGTAAACATCTGCAGTTAAAACATAACATAATTATTGTTTTTCATAAATAAACCATTTAAAATTTATATTTGGAGTAATAATTTTAGCACTCCACATATATGTTGGTTTACTGATTGACCCTATATTTTAAAGGTAGATTCATTATGATAAGTAAGTAAAGAGCACCCCACGCTTTCTTTACATAAGAGGTAATTTTTCGGTCAATTACTTTATTCTTATTATTTTTAACTTATTAGTTCATATTGCTACAAAACCGTGCTTTTTATTTTAAACTATAATTTTATTTTTAACTTTTAGTGCATATTGCTAAAAAGCGTGTTTTATCCTCACCAAACCAGCAGTCACCAAATCTTTGTAATGTAAATTAGGCATTTTCTTAGGACGATCTTGGTGAGAATACCAGGTCATAGCTATAAAATTATTGTATTGTTATTGGTTTTTAATACGTGTGCAAAATTTCAAATAAACCAGACGTTTGAGAGTGGGTGAAAATTAATCTAAAAAATTCTGTTATATACAGGTGAAGCTAATAAAGCGTGTCTAAAAATTAAAGTTATTTGAATTTTTATATACATATCTATCTCACAGCAATCGAATTTGCTTGAAATTTTTGACAATACATTCAAAAGTACATGATGAAAATTCAAGTTGTTGGACGAAATTTTTATTTATGGTCGAATTTCATGCTGAATTTAAGATGATGGACGAGTTTCGTGATTTATATTTGGATCACTTATATAAGAACATAAAGACTTACATCACACGCCTACTAAATATTGTTATTTTTTCTTTAGTGCATCTGAATGAAAGCTCCAAATTTGAATAGAAATATCTGGTCTACCGAAAATAAGTGAATGCGCTAGTAGTCAGCCTTTTTTTGATAAAGTTTGACTCTCACAATAATTAGCATGGAACCATTTTGAATTAGACTATTTCTACTTCAATGATCGTAAAACATATACTTTCAACTATGAAATGATTAGGATGAATACATTTTGGAATTCAAGGCATTTTTTTCTTTTATTATTCTTCTGAGGAAGGAGCATTTTGCTAGTAGTCATCCGCATATATTCCCATAGTCGGCCATGGCAAATAGAGCTAATTTGTACCAGATCCGTATCAAAGGAATTTTAGTAACATCTTATTGTAGTTATTATTTTTTTTTGGTTTAATGAAATATAATACTTGAAGTCGAAAATAATTTTAAATAATTTAAAATAAAAACAAAATAAATATATTCTGTTACAAAACACAAAATTCTACATAAACTATGAAGAAACACATAATATTTTCTGCATCACTGTCCAATTCATCATCACAAACACCACACTTTTGTAATGCATACAAAATAATACAATTATCGTCGCAGAACTGACAGATCAATAGACATATGTGACCGATGTCCATCGACAAGAAATAAGACGAATTTTTCAATATTCTGGCTTAAATTACATTCGTGAAGTCCATTCGCAACATATTCATAGAAAATATCTGATCGCGTACACCCAGTGTCTGATTTCCCTAGAAACCAATCTGGTGGCATACTTTCAGCAATAGCTCTAGGTGGCTTGACATAAGGATATACCACACACGGAGGACACAGCTTTCCATCGGCAGAAAACGTTACAAGAATAGTAATATCCTTTTCATTCCCTTTTTTAATCTCCAATAAATTCTTATATCCCTTCGTACCTAGAACCTTTCCTGCTTTAGGGCATAGACTGAAGCCATTTTCATCGCCATTGAAAATTCTTGATGGACATGTTAAAATATCACTAGCGCCTATTCCGTTTAAAAAAGCTTCAAGCTCTCTGAACCAAGATTTTAGGAATTCTTCTGTTAATTTAGCCTGCAACTTATCTATTGACTCGGGTATTCGGACAGAGATTTCTGGATTCATGCGCATAAAAAACAAATACCATTTCTGGCTGAGTCTTCCATCTTTAAACGCGGTTTTTATTTTCTCATCGATAATGATTTTTTGCACAGTTGATATTAATTCTTTCTTTTTGATGGGAAATCCACATTTTGCTAACTGGATTATCCAGTTGACCAATTTTTCTTAATTTTCATTACTCAAATATGGGTCTGGACCCATATTTTTCGAGATTTATCGGCAATCCTTCCTTTGAGCCAGTCCTGCAAGGATGCACGAGGTATACCGTAATCTTGGCATGTTTGCCTTATTTTGGCTCCATTTCTAACTGCTTCAAGAGCCTTCCTCATACTCTCCTCAGAGTATTGGTGGAACTTTCTTTTGTGCTGATTTGGCATCGTCTGAAATGAATAATTTCAAATTTATAGCCCAATAATGTAGCCGAGAGAGGTTTAAAATCTTACGGCCGAGTACTGCCGCAATGAGCTCTTGATGCCTATTCCAGTAGTCTGCCATCAAATTCAATCTTTTATAATTTGGTTTTCATTGGCTGTACCCATGGTCGACTACTGGTACAAATAATCAGATCATTTCACACAATGGCTAGAGTGAAAATAAGATATCTAAGTATACGAGTTTGATAAAGATGGAAGTAAAATGTGGACATTCTTCCAGTGGTCGGCCAGGGAGGCCGACCATTAGTTACTTTTGTAAATTGTTCTGCCAGTAACCGGCCATGTTAATTTTAAACTATTCATTAGGAATTTAAGGTTTTTATAAAAAAATATAAATAATTTAGAAGTATATTCAACTACCAAAAACAGTCAAAACGAATTTGTCACTATCAAATCAATTTGAACTTACCTTCAAAATCTGTGTTTGGGATGTTTTCTACCATTTGAGTTCAAACATGGAGCACTAACTGCCTGACACGCCTCTTTTGGGCGAAAACTACCGGAGTAAAGTTTGACATTGGGGGAAATAAATGTTGGTATACATAAAAAAATTAGAATATTATGGCCTGACAGGCACTGTTTTGAAGTGGTTTGAAGCACACCTGAGCAATAGATTCCAAATGACTAAATATAATAAATCTGTTTCAAACAAAATACTGAATAGCCAAGAAGTGCCCCAGGGTAGTATCCTAGGTCCATTATTATTCATCATATATCTGAATGATATTAATTAGGTGCAAGGCTATGATTTTTTGAATCTTTTTGCCGATGACACTCTAATTGCTTGCTATGGTGACAACTTGAATGAAACTGTAACGAGATTGAATGGAGTTTTGAATAATATTGAAAATTTTCTGAACATAAACAAATTGAAGCTAAACATTTCCAAAACAAAGGCTATGGTATTGAATAATAGGTTCAAATTGTCAAATATAAATTACAACACAATCAACTTAGTACTTGAAGGTGGAAGGGTAGAATGGGTACACGAATTCAAGTATTTAGGATGCATAATTGATGAATGTTTGGAGATGAAATCTCATTGTAAATACATATGTAATAAAATTTCAAAAAAACTATATTTTTTCACAAGAATTTCTGCACAACTTTCTCTATCTAGCCGAACAACTGTATATAAAGCGATAATCCAGCCACATTTTGATTACTGTTCTTCTATTTTATATATTTTACAAAAAAATAAAATCCAAATGTTACAAAAATTGCAGAACAGAGGAATGCGAGTAATTTTACATTGCAACAGATACACCCCAATAAAAACAATGCTCGCAACATTGAAATGGCAATCAGTAGATCAAAGACTATATTATATGGCCATGCTATTTGTCTTTAAAATCACAAGGAATATGTTTCCTGATTACTTCAATCAATTTGTTACATACAACATTGAACTCCATAACTATAATACACGGTCCGTACATAATTTTCATATCAATAGGACAAAGCTGAAGAGTTCAATGAAATCTATATTTTTCAAAGGATTGAATGAATATAATCAACTACTAGAGGAAATAAAACAATGTAATACGATATATTGCTTCAAAACGAAATTGTTATCATACATTCTATCAAGAGATGGCCAACACTAATATTAGTTGTTTTGTGGCACTTTACATCATTTGTCTGTGGCTATATTTTTATGTTTTTATATTTTTATTACTAGCTAATGTCATTTTATTATTTATCTTTTTATCAATCACATTTTATATTACATCTTATATTTGATTCTTGATAATACTGATAGTAACTGATTTTTATCAAATTCTATTTGTAAATTTATATCATGAACTTATGTATGCATATTAGGGTATCCTATTAAAATAAATATCTATCTATCTATCTATTCAAAAAGATGACAAATTACCGGTAATATAGAAAATTGCTCATAATTCGCGAGTAATTCAAATTATAAGAGATTAAATCGTTATTCTTACTAGCGCACTCACCCTAGTTTGTTGCAAAATATTTCATTTTCAGTGAGCTACTGTCACTAATCCGTACTCACCCATTTGACATTACTATATCATTTGAAAATGAAAGTTGGCAAAAAAACGCATTTCAAGTGCAAATCCCCAAAAAACATAAGTAATGGGCGAAGACACGAAATTTTCAAAATATTTTTAATGGATTCTACAGCTTGTAAAAAATCTATTGGTAATTTTCTTTCTTTTTTTTAATTTTCTAAAACTTAAAAAAAAATATTTAAAGTTGGCAAAATTCAAATGGCTTTTTTCTAGTGCCATTCCAAAATGTTGTGATGTAATCACCCATATCAACCAATCCCACAGTTGACAGCTTTAATCAATTTTGCAATGTTGCCATTTTTTCAAATCTTAGGCCCTTACACCCTTCAAATCCCCCATCATCGCTTGACATTGCGAATAGTGTTCTAGTTCTGACATTTATAGTTTAAGGAATGTGACTGCTCGGTCATTTACCTCACAAAGAGCGCCAATATTAGTAGCTTCAAATTTTGCTGATTTTCAAAAACGAATGGGAACTGCTATAATGAGCCTTTTTCCTCAAGTACGAAAAATTCCCCACTAGCAGCACTCCGGTAGGGACAAACATTACCTAACTCACATTAAAATACATGTAAAAATAAACATTAAATAAAATGTTTTCGACAGAACACGACGTTCCAGGAGCCAAATTAAAATTTGCAAATGTGAAGGATAATAATGTAGCAACATTAAAATGTGGCTTGCTTGTCGAAATCTTAAAATTTCCGGAAAAAAAATAATTAATTACAGTGAATATGATTTAAGAGGTCATGTTTAGGCAGCGTTTTTGCGCACAAAAATGACTACAAACACCAAATCACTCATTTTCGGTACAACTTTGCACAAAATGTAGCCGGTTTCATCGAAAATATACTCCTTCAACATTTACACCTAACCTAACTAATCTACCAAAGTGAAAAGTTACTATTTTTCCGATAAAATAGGCTATATTTTGTACAAAGTTGTACCGAAAATTAGTGATTTGATGTTTGTAGCTTAAACTGGTAAAAAAAAGGAGGCATTGTGAGTGATATTTGTGCGCGAAAACGGTGCCTAAAAATGACCTCTTGAAGAAGGAGAAAGACAATATATCTCGGAAACGGTGCCTAAAAATGACCTCTTGAAGAAGGAGAAAGACAATATATCTCGGAAACGGTATGCGTTTTTCAAATTAGTGTTCAGGAGGCAAAAACACGTAAGAAAAGTCAAACACCTATATTCAGGGAACATGAGCGCGACCCCTTAATATTTACCTAACATACCTTCCTAATCGTTGCAGAAACTTAATCAGGATTTTCTTCAAATGTTTAGAGCAAACATATGAATATTTATTTATTTTTTCTTTTGTTAAATCCACTCTTCTCGAGGCATGGATCCATTTATTACATCTAACCTCATCAATGAGAGGTTTTACGAATGGTATAAAAAACACATTTTCCTCTGGATATCGATTATCTGAAGTACAGTTCGCAAAACTACAATGTTTTGATGGCATTAGGGTTATTAAAAAAAAATTACTTAATAATTTTAAATAATTCAACTCTATCATTTAAATAACACTATCTTAAATGGAGAAAGTTTGATGGTTGTCACTACCACAACTGCTGCCTCTCGTGACAAATTTGCCATACTATTCTCAGGGAAAAAGCTCATTATTGATTTTTGACAATTTTTTTTTCTGGGTATATTTATTATCTGGTTTGGGAGGATTTACTCTCTCTCTCATTTCCTATTAAAGTATAGGACTGTCACAAATTTTATGTCAATAACAAATATAAACTTTGAAATTTTTTTATTGATGAGTATACTTTTGGATGATTTTATTTGATGTTATAAGTAATTCTAGCCCTTTTGTAGATAAATGGTATGTAGTAATCTCGTAATAAAAACATTGAGAAAAATCAGTTCCAAAGGGCTTTCATATATCTGCTATCCAAAATCACTAGGTTGGGATTACACGTCAAAAAAACCTAAAATCCCGAAGATACTTTCCATGTGAACAAGAAAACAGTTTTGATTGAAAGGCATTACTGGAATAGTGGTTCACGTATTTTTCAATAAAATATAACTGCATGAGTTTGAGCAACCTATACCCCTGTAAAGCACAAATATATAAAAATCCTATCAATTTTTCAAGTAGAATTTCAAAGTACAGTTTGGTGGCACATCCTGAGGGAATTTGTTTAATAAGAATATTTTTCAACTGATTTGTTTATATATGTTACTTTATTCATTTGAGAAATTATGCTCTTATATTTTTTATTATAGTAATCAAATGTGTTTCATCAGTATTTTTTCTCATAATTTTTATTTTTTTGTACTTTGTAGTTTCCCTCACTTTTGTCTAGTTTATCATATTAAGCCAGTGCCAGCATTACTCAAAATATTATAATTCAGTACTCGAGAAACTGTTTCAGAATTGAAATTGTGATTCCAGTACTTTCAGTAGCCATCTCAATACTAATTTCAGTTCCAGTACTTCAGTTTTATTTCCAGTATTTGCTTCAGTCTTTCATTAACTAGTTCAGTCATTCAGTACCACATATTTAATTATGGTGTACCAATTTTGCCTAGTTGTTACCCCTCGGATCATCCTAAAGAATATGTACCTATCAACACTTAGACAAGATCAGAACATAACTTTTTTTTGTAAAGCTTTGAGATGACATAATATTTACTGATCAATTTAATATTTTCTAGGATGCTTTTGTTAAAATAAGCAAGACAGAAGGAATCGCATCACTCTGGAGTGGCTTGAGTCCCACACTCGTCCTAGCAGTACCTGCAACTATAGTGTATTTTGTAGTTTATGAGCAGCTGCGACTCAAATTAAAAGATATCCACAATAAGCACAACACAGTTCGAAAACAACCTTTCTGGATTCCATTGATTTCTGGAGCCACAGCTCGTGTTATTTCTGCTTCAATTGTCAGTCCAATGGAATTGATTAGGACCAAAATGCAATCAGAAAGGCTTAGTTATTTTGGCAAGTAGTATTGATCAAAAGTCTTTTTTTATTGAGAAAATTTAATTAGGTGACACAGTAACTCATTAGGACAGACTTTTAGTTCGTCTCCCTACTCTTTTTCAATTATCTTTTTCAGGCTCTGGAAGGTTACATTGGCCATCTCTGCTCGAGCAAACCACCCTTTTGTGCCATATAATTTGTTTCAGATAAAAACATTTTGCAGCCTGGTAACATACATAAATAATGATGAGTCAATGGTGGCATTTAGAGGGAAAAATCTTTTTTAGGCAGTATATTCCAACACATATGTATGGGAATTAAACTGTATACATTATGTACTCCAGAGGGATACACATTTTCGACATTTTTACCACGTTGATGGACACTAATTTCATAAGGCATCATAGAGGTCGGTGACAACTGCATCCTCACACATTCGGATTAAATTGAACAAACGTGGAACGGCGTTCAATTTTGCACAGTTATTATGGGAGATACGTTATTAGTGTTACGGATTGTGCGCAATAGGTTTGTGTTGTGTCGATTTCTTGCATATATTATCGGTTGAAATCCCCACCCTGCCTGCCAAGAATTTGCCCCTCTCAATTTCATCACAACGTCGTACGGCATCGTCTTTTCCATAGGAAACTCATATAGTTGTATTTGCTGTATCACGCGATCTACAGTGTTTAGATTAGATCTAACTTAGAATTCCAGCTGATGCTGCATATTTCTTATAAACGTAAGTACTTACTATTGTTGAAAGTATATACATGTATAATCTACTTGTATCTTTTATAAATAACAATTGCCTGTACTAAATTGTATTGTATTATTGTAGGAACATTTCCTTTTGTGGAATAAAATTATAGTTTGAAAAAACCTCAGCTCCAAGATACCAAATTATAGTATTGTCATCCAAACTACATTTACATACCAAGTTTCATTTTGATACGATAATTAGAAGTAGGTTAAAATTGACTTCCAAGATTTGATTACATTGTTTGTTAGTTACAAGTAAAGCTAATAAAAAAAAATTTAATTTTGAAAAAATAATCTCTCCCCGAAAACCTCCACATGCCAATTTTGAATATAATCGGCCAATAATCACAGAGATCGTCCGCCATCTTGAATTTGTGAATTTTGACAAAAAATTCATAATCTCCGACCCCGAAAACCCCCACATATCAATTTTGAATAGAATCGAACCATAATCACAGATATCGTCGGCCATATTGGAACCGCCATTTTGATTTTATGAATTTTGACAAAAAAATTATAATCTTCGACCCTGAAAACCCCCATATACCAATTTTGAATCGAATCGGACCATAAACACATATCTCGTCCGCCATCTTAAAGCCGCCATTTTGTTTTTTATCTAACAAAAATTCCATAATGCATTGTCTCGGGAACTATGAACACCTGCCAAATTTCACTATAAGTGGCTCAAATTTAACTTCCATTACATTGTTAGTTACAAGTGAAGCTAATAAAAGCGCATTAAAAATAATGTACAATTTGTAACCGTTACCATTTAGTCCATCATTACGGAAGAAAATACCACTCACCCTTTACTGTTGAGGGGACGCAATAAGGTATGAAATTTGAAAGACACAACAATGTTAGCAGTTATTTGATACCTAGGAGAATATTTAATTTTAGTGCAATGTTTTTCCAAAGATACTAAGGATAATATTTAATTTTTTGAGTTACGAATGGTATTACAAAGATACTTAAAATAATATTTTTATGAGTTACGAATTTTTTTCCAAGATACTTACGATATTATTTAATGTTTTAAGAGTTACAAATTTTGTCAATAAAAGGAATTTTCCCTGGTTTTTTGTGTTATTTAAAATTTTGAGTATATCTTTTTGCAGATGACTACGTAACTTTTAGAACGCCGATAGACCCCCCCTTCTGTCCGAATTGATTAATTAGTAGTCTTAAAAATGGCACAACGTCTATCGGCGTTAAAATTCAAAACCTGTAAAAATACACAAAATTGTTTTTTTAATGTTTCTATAACGAATAACATCAAAAATTCCAGGCTATTACCTCATAATTACAAAAATCTGGCTGTGTCACAGTGGGAACTATTTCAGATTTCCCTGTGTCCTTCAACATGTTAATCAATAGTTCTTATTGTCAGATGGCACTATTTACATACTTTTGACAACATGCCACTGGGGGCATAAAACAACTATGAAATAATCCATAACACTCTTCTATTCTAATTCTATGCATTCTCCTCTGAGCACATAAAGAATTGTAAATTACAGTTACATGTACATTAACAATTAAATGAATGTGACGTCAAACAGGTTAAAAGAGTTGAAACAACTACAATATAATATAATACAATAACATCAATAATGACAAATTACAAGTTAAAGTAAAAAAGGCATATTTATATAAAACTATCGATACTCCGTAAATTCTCGAACAGTGTAAGGTTCTATCTTTAAAATGTTATTAAAAACAAGTTTTTTAAAATTTTTAAAACAGGATTCTTGCTGAATCTCTTTGGGTAATGAGTTGAAGAATTTAATACATGAGTATGTAGGAGCTCTTTCTGTCTGTGCCAATCGATGTGCTGGAAAGTTTAAATTTAGACTCCTTGTGTTGATCTCATGTTTTATTTCGAATTGGTCGAATTTTTCTCTATTTTTAAACAGAAACACCAAGCACTCATACACATATACCCCAGGTAGTGTTAATACATTCAATTTTCTGAAATTGTGGTGGGATAATCTCAAAATACCAAATGCTTTATTTCATAACCTGTATAACTGTTGTATATTTGACAACATCTCTTTAATCATACATATAGACACATAAAACCTTGCTTACATGAGAGTAATGACTACACTACATGTGTGCTGGAAAATTGATTTGGAATAAATATCACATTTCAATATTTGCAAAATACAAAATAATTTTCAATATTAGGTAAGGGGTATTTAGAATACCTCACCACCATTTTCGAGATTTCTGGAGTAATTTTGAAATACTCAGTTTCTGGTCGGTTTGTGATATACAAATGGATGTTATGTTATTTTCTGGCTCCATTTCATTTTTCGGAACTCTACTGGAGATTTTGATATTAATCTACTGACTGAATGAACTCAATTTTCAGAAATTGGCCAGGCACTGAAATTTCTAGTGAAGCAAGATGGTATCAGGGGCTTGTGGAAAGGCATTTTTCCAACACTGTACAGAGATGTTCCTTTTTCTGCCATTTATTGGATGAATTATGAAGCATTAAAATCTTTTTTGGGGGCATCAAACAATCAACCTTCATTTTGGGTTAGCTTCATTGCTGGGGCACTATCTGGAGGTGTAAGTTTCTTGGCCTTTTGCTTGTTTAAAGAAAGAAAGACAACTATACTTGGACGAAATAACAAAATTTGAATGAATAGATTTCATGAACAGTAATCTGTTTTGCAACTAGACTTAAGTAAAATTAGAATGTTCATGGTTCATATTCATGGCAAGTTGTTCAATTTTGTTGTTGAATGTGTTGTTCATTGTTCACATTTGAAATGCTATTAACTTCTAGAAATGATATGGTGAACTTTTTCAGATTGCTGCCACTTTCACTACACCTTTTGATGTTGTGAAAACGCACCAACAAATTGAATTTGGTGAAACAAATTTATATAGTGGTGAGTTTTTTCACAAATTCTTCTGTAAACTAACTCATTATTTATATAATGAAGTATGGTGATTTTGAAGTATCGAGTGTTCTTGTACATTTATAATGTTGGAAGTGATGAGGCTCTCTTCCCCACAGGGAAATTGTACCATTTTAAAGACAATTTCCGATAAATTCGAATCATATATAAAATTTGTATTTAATTTAATAATTTGTTATATACAAAGGAAGTAAATAATGCCTTATAGCAATCAACAGTTGTACAAATAATAACAATTAGATTTCAGGTATTTCAAACTGAAATTATAATTTTTTTCGCATCTGTGATATTTACTTTTGAATGATCATAGGAGAAAGTATTGGAATAACGGAAAAAATTTTTGGTTGGATTCAATTGTATCTATAAAGCTTGAAAATAAAGAAAATTTAAAATGTCTGTATCTGTGTGTATGTGTATCTAGAAGTACATTTTCTAATTTTTCAAAATTATTATATATTATATTGACATGACATCAGACAGTTTTTGTTTTTAGATGACATATGAAATTCATATGATTATCAGTTGGTGATGTTTGAATGAGGTAAGTGAGAGGTGGTAGTTGATAATCCTGAACAACTCACAAAATGGAAACTCATTCAAAAATACCGCAAAACCATCAACCTGGAATAATGGCAAGAAGAGTTAGAAAGTGTTTATGTGGATGCCCATACCTTTTATTTAATCTTGCGTTGGATAACTATGCTTTATTTGTCTCAAACAATTTTCCTATATTTTATTTATTTTTTATTCTATTTCTTTATTCACGGGTAATCACCTTCAAGTATGTTTTGACATTTTGAAATGTTAATTTTATCACTTTAACAACTCCAATTAAACCTAATAATAAAATGAATAACATTTACAATTAACAAAGAATGAAGTTGTAAAAGTGCCAGGCACTGATATAATATTTATCCACAGATGGTATGTTATAAAGTCATAATGCTTGCGTTTACAAATGCCTTATGAGGTCAACAAAACACTAGTCTGTCTCATCGTCATGAGGCACAGTGTCTTATGAGTCATAAAATACTGCCTTATTTTTGGATAATGAAAGAGAAACAAGAATGCTTGTTATTTATTGACCCCATTTGTAATTCCAAGAACAATTTTTCCCATCTACAATGGAAGAAATTATTAAGTCAACTCATTTATTTTTGACATTTTCATTGATATTTGTATCAATAAACACATTTTTCTTGTCATTTCTAAGATCCTTCAGTTTCACATCTTCAAATGAAAATGTTACGGGGTCACATTTCAAAAGGAGTCTATTTGACAGTGAATCTGCGATGTAACCTTCTGCCACAGTTGATGAGTTCCAACTTCCATGGCGTTTCATAGTTGTAAGATCCCCTTCAGGATTAGCTAACAACATCGTAGCCGAAGAACATCGCATACAATGACCAGGATACATTGCAGCATTTGGTAAATTCAAGAAAGAAGCAACTGATGCAGGTATTCTTAACATAGTTGGGATTAACCCAACACACTGCACCGTTCACTTTTTATTTATATATCGTAGAAAAAAAATATGTCACTGGTCACACGAATTGGATGTAAAAGCATATACCTCCTTCAGATATCAACAGCATTAACACATAAAACATCCTCCAAAACAGCAAAACTCCGTTAAATATATCTTTTTCTATGGGTATGCCCCTTTGTATTCTACATTACCAACTTTGAGATACGGTTAACTCATTACATGCTTCCTGCAGGAATCGCTTAATGTGTTCTTGTTGAAGAATTTTGGCTTTATTTGGTATGTAAGTTTGGGATTAACTTTTCAAAAAAGCAATTAGCTTACCATAATGATCAATATCTACATTTCTGTGCACTTTCAGACATGTTTTCAGCATGAAATTTTTTTTCCACAGTGATGAATTAGCAAATCTTTTACTAGCAGTAAATAAATATGCCAGCAACACACCTTCATTTATCACTCCAATTATTTTTTTTCTCTCTACTCGTTGAATTCACTGAATTTCTTCTCGTAGGCTAACTTAGGCTTTGCCAGCAATAAAAGCAAACTTGCTTCTTCAGCATCTTCCAATATTTCTTTGGTATACCTACTACTTTTTTCATTGTAGATAAGAAAAATTGTTCTTGGGATTACAAATGGAGTCGATAAACAATCTAAACTCATATAATAAACAAACCATTTGTCACAGAAATTGTATCATAACATATTTAATAAATTTTCAGCAACTGTCATAATCATCAAATGAGTGTTCAATTAAGGAAAAGTCTTCGTGTTTATAACATATCAGCCGTGGATAAAGTGTTGTATTAGCATATCAAACACATTAGCATATAAAACACTCTTTCGTTTGTGTTTTATATGGCATAACTATTTTATATTAAAAAAATCACAGACCTTCAAATAATACGCAAATAAAATAATAGAGAAATTGGTTCCCTATGAACGTTTTTAACAAAGGTAAATCTGTTATTAGGACAAGTATTTCTGGACCGTTTGATCAGGTTGTAGAAGAATGTAGAATCTTGTACAGAAATACTTGATCTGTATGCATGCGGCGACTTCTGAGTTCATTCATTTCACGCATCTTAATTCAGTTAGGGAATGGTCTCTAAGCGTACTTTTTGTTTGTAGGCAGCATATCTGTTTTGGACTAATTCAAATTGTGAGAAAGAGATTCCAAAATGGGTGGCCAGAAAATAAATGCATATTTCAAAATGAGGCGTACTAGAGTGTAATATAAACTTTTGATTGTGTGTAGATGTGAAAAGTCATGATTTAATGTACAAATGAAACCAAGCATTTTCAGTGATTTATTGATTATGTTGTCATAATACATATGAAAATTCATTCCACTAAGCAGTAGGTATAATCCCTAGATCCCTCAACGATGACACTGAATCTAGGGCATTTCCATTAATGGTGTGGGGATATTCTATTTTATTGTAAAATGGCATTATTTCACATTTATAATAATTTCACTTTTGTGAACACCTTCATACAGTTTTAGATTATCCGCAAATATGAGGCATTGGCAGTTTTTCAATGCAAAATTTATATTGTTAATGAAAATGTTGAAAAAGAAGGGACCGAGGCGACTTCCTTGTGGTACCCCTGAATTCACTGCTATATGCTCTGATAATGATCCTTTTATTGCAATCACCTGTATTCTATCACTAAGGTAACATGTGAGCCAACTCAAAATCTCACCATGAAAACCAAATGATCCAAGTTTTTTCACAAGAATAACATGGTCAGTAGTAACAAATCCCTTAGAGAAGTAATTATAAACTGAATCAATTTGCTGCCGATTCTCCAGGGAATCCAACACGTGTTGGGTCAACACTAAGAAATTTGTGCTTTTAGACAGAAAGCCCTTTGCAAAAACAATGCTGCTGCTCTGAAAGGGTTTCTGTAAGAAAATTTCAAATTGTCAACTGCTGAATGTATGTTCCTTTGACCATCCTGTAGTAAAATGTCCCGATCTATATTAAGAAAGTAGTGATTCAGTGCTTGATAGTTCCAATTTTCGAAATCAAAATAAAAAGTATCATAAAATAATTTTTTTGAAACATTCGAGATTGTAAAAGTTGTAAGTAGGGCTGGATGATATGCATCACGATAGATAATATTTACAGTATTTACATTGTGTGTGAAAAACAGATCAAGTATCACATTGTGACAATGTTTTGGTGAAGATGGTGAATGTCAATAGTATGATAGACCACTTTTACCAAGGCATTAGTCAGGTGCCAACTTGTCATTCTTCCACTCACACTTGGGCAGGTTATTGTCACCCCAAAGATAAAGTTTAAACTGTCCATTCATTAATGTGACCATTCTGTTGCAATGATCTTCATAGGTGTTCAATGGTGAATTAGGAGGTAGGTAGACTCCTAATGATAATGTCATCCTTGCCCACTTTCACTAAGACAAAGATTTCTTCAGTATTTGAATAAGGAGTCGATATGGATTTGGATGACAAACAATTGTGTACAGCTATAAGAACTCCACCCCCTCTTTTTGATCTATCACTTCTTAATACAGTAAAATTTATGTCCCAATTCTCCATCACTTATTTTTTCATTCAACTATATCTCTGTGAAAATCGATATGTCGTATTTACAATCTGCAAGGTTACTAAAATTCTTTCAGTTTGGTATGCAGCCTGCACATCTGTCAAACATTTTTACCTGGGAATTTTTTGGACTACCCTTTTTTATGATTTTTTGTATGGTCACCATCCAAATTCATTTTATTGTTAGGTCAATTTCTCCTGTAGATTTTTTTTCTTCAACAATTTTCCTGAGCTCCTTCAGGTGATTTTGTGTCTGCTTTCAAGTCCTTCGATTTGCTTCATAATCCTATGAATCAACTTAAGTTCTTGTAAATATATTGGACAGAAGTATTTCAGTGTCCTTTTTGTTTTGAATTCAGATGCTGTTAAATTAGTGCATGAGTAATGGTAGATATTCTTGCATCCATCACATTCACAAAATGTTATTATATTTTTATAAATAAGTTTATCACACTTGAATCAGCCACTGAATTTTAATGCATTCATGTTCGGCTCAAAATTATTTCTAGTCCAGTCCTGGAATTCGTTATGATTGTTATCACAGGAATGAATCAGAATCAGAAATGCTTTATTGTCATATAATATTAGCTTGCCTAAAACTAAGATACATAAAAATACGATAATATTTAATGCAGAAAATAAATAATGTTAAGGTTAAAGTTATATATTAAATATCATAGTACAGTTTGTCACAAAGCATAAGACAATTCAGACAACACATTAAAATAGTTTATAATATATAATAAAGTTAAAATAAAGTTTTCAGTATATTTAGGCGTGAGCTGTGGGGTTGTCTATGAAGTATTCATTCAAATCTTAATATACTTTTTGGAGCAGCAGTTTTTTCACTTCTATTCTAAATCAATTTTCTGATAGTAGGTGGAAGATGGCTGAATAGTTTTTTCCATTATAAATAATTGAATTCTTAATTTGTGTTGATGAGGGGATATGAAGACTGATGTTGATAGTATGGCGGGTTGCATAGACTGACTGAGACATCATGTTCTTTAAGTGTTTTTTACGGATCAAACAGACCTTTTCTAAGATACATGGGCATGCCAGGGGTAGAATTCCTTGTGTTTTGAAGAATGTTCTACAGGATTGTCTGACTCTGAATGTTTTATTTTGTTTCATTGAAAGTCATTTAATACAGAAAGAAACTGGACTTTTACTAATGAATAACTAATTTGAAATATATTGAAAATCTTTCAAATAATTTACCATTTGGAATGCCAGTTTGAAACACTACTATTTGATACCAAGTTGTGTTATTATTTGTGCTAGAATTTTATCTTCTAACGGGAGCTCTAGTATACATGTGTTCTAACTATGAAAGCTTCTGCAAGGAAAATAAGTTAATAATAATCAGAGTGGTCTTTCTAGAGTTGAAAACATGGTTTATTATAAAAACTCCCAGTTCAACCAAAAGTGGGAATTTCTGTTCCTAATCAAAAAGTATATATTTAGGAATGAATTTGGTTTTCATATGGTAACTTTAGTAAAATACAAGCTGTAATGTTCCAGATAAGCCTGGTATAAGATCAATATTTGGGTGATACGACCATCTATAGTTCTGCAGAACTATTTTTCATTGTGCTTAATCCCTCAATTTTTTAGCACCTCGGTACGAGTATACTTGAAATTTGTAATGCTATATGCTAACTCACAACCATAATGGATGGATTAAAAAAAAGATTTGTAGGTACTATGGTAGCTTTCCTTTACGAATAATTGAATTCTGTTTTTTGTATATATTTCTTCAAACTGTTGATAATTTGGATTTTGGAAAAAATATTTCAGTTAGTTCTTTCTGCCTACCCAAGCAGCATTATAGTGACGGAAACTGATACTGCAACTTCGACTCGGTGGTTATCACATAATCACCACCAAATCTACCACTATACCGTAAGAATAACTAAAATTGTATATGTGTATGGTTGTAGTCACATAATTCCCATCTATGACTCCACAGTTCTATAACTTATTAGTGTCATTTGAGGTGTCTGAAACATTATGGCCACTGAACAAATTACTTTGAAGGTTTTCAAACTTAAAAGTGGAAAATAACCGTTGCGGTAACAATCCTGTACCACTTAATTATCACTTAGAAGTCACAGTCACTATCAAGAGAGTATGATAGTTTCAGTGATTTTGGTAACTTCCATAAAACCTTCAATGTGGCAGGCACTTGATTGTGATATGTGGTGATGGTTGCCACGTTCTTGCTATCTCCATAAGTGATAACCACAGTAAAAAGCCACTACAAATTACAATAACCTTCAAAATTCACCATTCCGCTCGATGACGAAAGCCAACCTAAGTTATCTCAAATTATTTTATTGTGGCTTACAAAAAGTTCGTTTTATCTTTTTAACCTGGATTGGTCAGCGTGATAATGGAAACTAACCCAACTTTTCTCAAATTATTTTATTGTGGCTTACAAAAAGTTCGTTTCACCTATTACGTGAAACGTGAATGATATTCATTCAAAATAAAATGGATAATGCGTTTTCAAGAGAAATTTTTTCTTGATTTTGAATAAAAAGATTAATTTAAATGGATCGGATCTCTGACTTGTGCTCCTGCTTAATATTTATACTTTAATTGTTATTTCTGTTTGCATAAACGCCATCATTACTTGTTAATTGATAATTGTTACTTGATAATAATTGTTGTTTGGAGCTGCATAAATCCACTAAAATTGCTACATGTCCTTTTTTAACAATTAATGAACATGTACCCGCAATTTCGAGGTTAAAACTATGAAGTGGCAGGTTATAATAGCCCGACGTGTTCGCCCCTTTCAAGGGTATAAGACCTATTGTAATATTTAGGTTATAACTTCGAAGTGGTGAGTCATGGGCCTGCGACGTGGGTGCCACTTTCCAGTGGTGGAAAAGTTAATAATTTAGTTCCACTGGGCACTTTATGATGGGAGGAGCTTCAGAGTGGTATATTTACACTTTCTGCCACTTTAAAATTATATTCTCCAAAAGCCGCCATATTTACAGGAATATCCTGGGTCGCCATTATTAGAGAAATTATCGAAATATTCAATCAAGATTTATTTGTCATCAGCACTGCATCAGTAATTTGTTACGTAAATATTTGTTTCAACTAACCAAGATTGATAAAACAATGTCTGAGGGATTTGAGTACATAATTTCAGAGGCGAGTTATTTCCAAAATTATGTTTTCCTTAAATAAAGTGTATTCAGATGGCGCGTGCTTACAATCGAGCTACAACACCCATATTTCACATAAAACTTTTATCGTTTTAATTTTATCCCGATCAGAAGTATCCAAATTCAATATACTTACTTACGCGTTTGTATGTTTATATGTTATATATTTTTAAAGTTGATCGAGTGTTAGACATGAATCAGGCAAAATGGAAGAATGAGGAACATTTGTCACAAACATATGTTGCTGAACAGAGATCGAGCTACATATCATTTACACAAACGCAGTCAGTTGTTTAACGTGTCTCGTGTCGGCCACTACATATCCATGTTTTCGCCAGGTGACCACAATGTTGTTGTAATGTGGCTATCTTAGATCCAGGAACGTAGATCGGAATGTAGCAGCCACCAAAAAAGTGTTCCCCATTTTGGTAGCCGCCACGTGATAGAACCGTGTATATTACGTGGCAGTGGTTGTGGCCAAACACTTCAAAGTTTTCCAGAATCGTGGCCGCTACGTTCCTTCCACTTAAACTGCTTCTTGGGTAGTAATTTTTTATTTTCCACATTCCATACTTCAACTCCCATATTCATTATATTTGCAAAATTTCTTTTAAGTTCACACCTATTTGTTTATATGTTTGTAGATAAACCACGTAGGAGTCGGACGACATCAGAAGTTATTAAGCAAGTATACAGGGAGCATGGCATTCGCGGATTATTTGCCGGTGTGGTCCCACGGCTGATCAAAGTAGCACCAGCTTGTGCCATAATGATATCTTCCTTTGAATACGGAAAAATATTTTTCAACAGGTTAGCTAATAACCAGTTTCTCGATGATATTGAGGTCACCAATTCAAGTTTAGCACACAAAGTACATAGTGCTAGCAGCAGCAGTGGTGGTTCCTTATTGGAAAAAACAAATATCATTAGTACAAGTAGTTCTAGTCAGGATATGTTGTGATAGGGTTTGGATGGAGAGATTAATTTACTTAAACTTGGGATATTTTAAGGAATGATAGCATATTAATACCCTCAAAACATTCCTCTTTCTCAGTAATTATGCGAAATGGGAGATATGAAAAATTTAACATTTCAATGATATATCTGCTGAATCATTTAAATAGTTATCTAGTCAGATTAATACCGGACTATTTTCAGATTTTGAATATTTGATTTCTTAAAAAAAAATTGATATGAAATGTTTTATGTTGCTCCTTTATACCAAAGATATTCCTACTTATCCGAATATCATTGTGTTGGGAGATATTTCATGAATTCTTACCCGAAATTAAGATTTCCTATAACCAATTATTCAATATTTTAGAGATTTTCATGGTCGAAAGTTTTTCATCAATAACGTTTCCTATAGAAATTTAATTGGAATTTGAGCAGCCTTCTTGGTGGATAGGTATGGTTGGTATAAACATTAATCTGAATTTTGACCTTAATTTCCCCAAATTCAACAAAAATTTCGAATCCTTTATGGAGTTTTATTAATGAAATATACTTTTCCTACTTACTGAATTACCCTGTAAAAAACATCAGATCAATACTAGACAGCAAAAATGAAGGGTATTTTTGTCAATAACTTCAAAACCTTCAGAGGAATTTCAATTAAATTTGGACAGTCTCGGTCAGCCGATTTGGAGTGGCTCAAATAGTTCTTTAGATGTTGAGCTCAGAGTTCACTTGAATTGGAACAGGAAACAAGTTTGTGTAGTATTACACATACATGATAATTTTGAACGCCCTACTGAGCGCTTGTTCTATCAATAAACTCCGTCAATTAAATCGATTGTTGAACGTTTGAACAGTTTATTTAATGCGTTTTTTGCACTTTTAATCGATAGAGTAGTGCTCTGTGTACTGTATCATGCCCCAAAAGTGTTGTGTCCCCAGTTGTAAAGGAAATTATAGAGGTGTTTCGGTTTACTAAAGACAAAAAACATTGCAGAAAATGGTTATCTGCAATTCCCCGCGAAAACTTTATGTCGAATAACAATAGTGTATGAGTGCCACTTTGAAAAAGATGATTTTATTTACAAAATTGATAAAAACTGGTGAGATTGTAAACTTGAATTACGAACATTATAGAAAGAACGTTATAGATAATCCACTACCACTATAGTTTTTTGTTCAATTTTATATACAATCAGTACTCATGCATACAGATATTTACGATATCATGGACCTATAATCTCGCCCCATCCCCAAACAATCAAAGGAGTCTGTAATAATTTTCTAACTGATTCTCATATTGATGAGAAGAAAACTTTTTTAACATGTGCACTAAAAATCTTCACATATTTAAAAGCC
This sequence comes from Gonioctena quinquepunctata, assembly GCA_018342105.1. Taxonomy (NCBI): domain Eukaryota; kingdom Metazoa; phylum Arthropoda; class Insecta; order Coleoptera; family Chrysomelidae; genus Gonioctena; species Gonioctena quinquepunctata. The sequence goes on along the minus strand of JAFIRS010003841.1, from coordinate 65,407 downwards.
AAGACAAATATGTTAGTTTACTCATGGATGAAATTCACATTGATGGACCTGCAATAAATAATAAAGATTCCTTAGCGACATCTGCATATACCTCTATGATTACTAGCATTTGTTCAAATTTTAAAGAAGTTGTTCATATCGCTCCTGTGTCTAAAATTAATAACGAATTACTTTTAAGTTTTTTCAAAACAATTATAACTCTTTTAGAGGGCATTGGCTATAAAGTGTTTTGTGTACTTAGCGACAATAATTCAATAAGTGGAAAAGCTATGACTAATTTTCCACCAAATAAGAAAGTTAGCATTGTGTATCAGCATTCTGTAAATCCAGAAAGACCTGTTCTATTTATTTGATTCTGTCCATCTCTTGAAGTGCATTTTTACCAACTGGCTCAATTCGAAACCAATCAGACATTCACTTATCCTGACTTTCTTACCGGCGATGAGAAATGCGCATGGTTTTCCACGTTAAAAATATTGCACGATTTGGAATTCATTAAATTACTAAAATTTTGGTATTCCTTGAATTTGACAGCTCTGTTGTATCCATCTAGTTTGGAAAGACAATGTTAAATTAGCGTAAAAAAATTTCATCCGTTTGTTGTCGAGGGCTTGCAAAGATACTGCAGAATTTCTAAAAATCATATTTAAATGGTGGAGTATTGTAAATGTAAAAACAACACTAGAAGGAAAACGTTTGCATGACCCCTTTCAAGAACCTAAAGTAAGAGATAAACTAGGAGATGAATTGAATAACCCAAAACTGGACTTTTTGGAAAGAACGGTTGCTTGGTTGGACAATTGGCAATCTGAAAATTTTTCTAGTAAACCAACAAAACAGACTCATACTGCTTTAACTCCAAACTGTTTATGGGATGTTCAAAATTATTAATAATTGTTTCGAAGAACTAAATTTAAACTATGTTCTTCTGGGGAAACTGCAAACTGAACCATTAGGAAATCGTTTTAGATGTTAAGAGACAATTAGCTGGAGGGCATCATCATATCTCGATTAGGCAACTTTACGAATCCGAGAAAATTAGAATTCAGTCAATATTAACATTAAAATCTCGCAATAATGAAAATTTTAGCATTGAGAAATTTTATTCACCCCAGGAATAGTCTGATTATAGCGAACAAAGAACCAATGAAATTGATGAAATATTCACCAATATTTTAATTGAAGATGATTTAAAAGGCGAAAGATCGTTTTTGTCGATATTAATTTTTGAATTTCTCTAAACAGGAACATCTAATATATTTTGATCGCTGCAATACATACTCCGTAAAAACCATTATTGATGTTTTACTGAGTAGTATTTCCAATACACTAATGAAAAATGACTGTGACAAAAAAATGACCGGTTAGGTAAGGGTAATAAGAGAAAACTCAATACTTATTTAAAATTAATGGAGATTTAGCTATCTAGGTATCTAACTTTGTGCAATCCAATAATTAAATGATATATTGCATGATGTAATTTATTGACGTTATGACATCTTACAATCACCATTTAAATTGTTTTGGTTTTTTATAGATTATTGCAGTAATATTTTTGTTTACTTGGATCTTTATATCAATCGCCAAAACTACATTGAAACGAGTTCAGACATAAATAACTACACAAAGCCTGTAATAACATAAGTATCTCGTAGGCCTCTCTGGGCAATGACGTCACGTGGCAGCACTTTGTCTTTATTCTTCTATATGTTGTTGCATCATGGCCTGATTTGATAAGGGTGGAAAGAAGGCTTTTGAGAAAATTCAATATACAACATTTGTATTTGGCCAGCGAAAGAAAAGGCGAGATAAACAGATTTTTTTTTTCAAATACTAAACAATGATCAAAACATTTAAAATGTTGATTTTCATGATTTTATGGTGAAAAAGATAGCAAGGCTACGGAGAGGTTAGATCCGGCACTGCTGACATTTGAAGTGAATGAAATCTTTTGAAACCCTCCAATTTTATATGGAATGCTATGAAATAAGTTAATCTTTTTTTTAACGCCTATTAAAGAACATTTCAGAATGAGGCTGATATAATTTGAATATAACTCCACTTTTACTCATGTGTTGGTTAGTTAATTTTCCATAATTTTTCTGATAGCTTCTTACTTCTTGGTTTGCACTTGTCGTGTTGGTTGCCTCCATTTCTCCCTATTTGACAACACCACCTCATAAGCAACAGCTGAAATGAGGTGTCCGCTATTAGATGGACAAGCTGTTGTTGTCACAGCTTTCAGTTGTATAAGTTATAGTTCTGGGATAAGAAGGATCAAGAGTCTGGCTACTTCTTTCCAGAGAAGGATCTGATAATTTGGAATGACTGTATTTTTTGTAGTGCAATAGGCGAGATCACTAATTTCTGGAAAAAATGCCACATCGTCCAAAACGATGAGAAAAGTGGTTAGATTTTTTTACAATTTTTTTTTCAAAATATCTTTTTTTTTTTAAATTCCTAACGAAATGTTCCTGTATGAACACTGCGGAAATCGCGCCAGGATGTGACATAACAAGTTCAAGAATAATTAAATCAAGAATAGCTATCAAATGAGAAGTTTTCATTTAAATAGGACACATGCTGACACAAGTTCTGTTTCATTTATAGGATGAAACAGAATAACATTTCCTCAGAAGATCCTCAAAATAATGACACTGGCAACTCGCCGATCTCGGAGAGTGCCAGGAATTACAGCGTTGCCGACCGTTTTTCATAATGTTTCTTTACAATGTGAGCAGGCCGAAAACATAATGACATAGCACTCGGTATATATGCATATTATTCAAGAATAACTAAATCAAGAACAGCTATCAAATACGAAGTCTTCATTTCAATATAACACATGCTGACACAAGTTCTGTTTTATTCATAGGATGAAACAGAATAACATTTCCTCAGAAGTTCCGCAAAATAGTGATATTGGCAACTCTGTAAAATGCCAAATCAATGGACTTATGACGTTAAAAGAAGTGGCAATAACGCTGTGTTTGAATGTCTCACTGAATTTGAGGGTTTTAGAGCAGCGTTCTTTCGAATACTACACAATATCTTCTAGGAAAAACTATGCATACATAATATTTTATCACTATATTTCAACTTCAAGCACATATGAAGCTAATTTGTGAGTATGTGATGTCGCCTATTTATAAAATTCTTTGGGCCTTCATATTTTCGAATACTGAACATAGATTTCACACTCTCGCATACTTTTGAAGATATGTTTCTTCAAAGTCTGGCCAATAGGGATATTATTTCATCATAATAAAAACTATTAAAATAAAATTATTTATATTATTTTTACCTTTCAATGTAAACTCAAATATTTTTAACATCACGATTGACTATTTTCGCAATGTATTGATAACATCGTCCGTTTGGAAAATCATGTAACTTGATTTTGAAGGTTGAAGAGGACTGTATTTCGAATACAAATTTCTCGCAAATGAAATGTTATTAAATGGTATGAATGAAATATATTAGAACGAAATATTAAAATTTACAGCAGCCTTGCATAACGACAATAATTTGGACTTGGTCACTTTTGGATTTGTTCCCACTTGGAAATAAGATACCTACAAAAAATCAGTTCCAAGACATTTTTTATGCTGTAAAATGATAAGCTTGCATCTCCTGCTTTGAACCCAGTTCGAGGAATTTCAAGATGTGACCTGATTGATGTTTTACTGTTAGACATAATTGATGTTGGAAAAAATGTGAACCTTTGACACAGTGCAATTCTCACTCTTAGAAAGCTGTCAATTATAATAATCAAGAGGTGTCAGCATCTGACATTCTTCCCAAGAACCTGAAAGATTATCACTTGGAAATGACGAGAAAGGATTACTTTCAAACTTTTAACTGAATTTACAAAACTATGCCAGATGTTTTACGGTACAATGGCTTCTTCAAGTGGAGATACACACCATCTTTGTTAATGTAGGAAAAAAACATTTCGGAACAGTCAATTTATTTTTTGTTCTTTCTGCATTTGAGAAAAAAATTGTTCTTTTACTCATTTCAAACCTTCAATTTGAGAACACCGAAGTACAAAAGCCTGTCCGTTTTTGGCATCCTAGACACTATTCAAAATTATGGTCAAGGCAAGAAAATGGTTGAAATATTTGAAAAAAGGAATGTTGCTCCAATTCAATAAATACCTAATAACTAGAAGGTACTAAAAACTACACTTGAGAATGCTGTATTATTAGTTCACTCATTAGTGGAGAAATACTGAGGATTAATTGGTTTTTTTAATCATCGAGACTTACAAGTTATACAATTTGAATCCGAAAAATTGTTTTATTATAGGAAAAATATGTTTAGTGGTGTTAACAAAATATTCCTACTCAGCCCTTAGCTGGAAATTTTCTAGTCATAATTATACTAATAGTTATCCCATAAACATTGTTATTGATATGCTATTGTTGAACTCTGGTTATTAGTCTTAGGATTAATTATTAGGTAATGTTGCACTACTCAATATTTGTACTCTCTAATGGCGGGCGCTTTGTTTATGCTGACACTCGAGAGCTGACGAGAAGAACCATTGACCTCAACTGCAAACTAAGAATAATCTATAAAAAACTTACATCTTGACAAATAATATAATTTTATCAATCCTCATTATATTTTCGTTCATAGTTATATTTTTTTTTGGATGTTTGATTATTTCGATGAAAGAATGGTACCTTTTTTTTATAAATCTCCAAAGGAATGGGAATGGTACTTTCTGCTTCTCAAAGTTCATTGAAATTTTTTCAGGAGTTCCACACTTTTTGATAACTGTCCTTAGTACCTTAATTTTAAATATGAATATCTCCTGAAGGAAGGGGATATGGGAGAAACGTGATTGAAACTTTCAGTGCTATTTTGATCTGTACTGAGTTTCCCCGAAATATATCCTGATACTTTTGAAACAACTCTGTACAAATGCCAAAATTATTCTGTAATCAAAATATTCCTGAGAAAAGGGCTGGTTTTGAATCCAGTAGGAATCAATTTGGTGTTGAATGTACATATTCAAGAAAACAGTATCTTTTAATAATATTTCTTGTAAATTGAAATTGGAATATGTAGAATTTATTATACCACTTTTTTGTTTGAGAAATCATGTATTTGTTATTGAAGATACCTGGTATTGTCAGGTCACCTCATTTTATGGAATGATGTGAATTATACAAGAAGGTTTTAAGTAATTTTGTTTTTTTTTCTCACTCCTAATATATATATAGCAAAATTATTTGATAATCTGTTATCTGTATCAGTCTCATTGCCAAGAACATGTTTGTTTTCCTTGTATTGTCTAATTTTCAGTAATGTTTTTTCATACATTTTTTGAAAATTGTATAACCTGATTTCACTATAGAGGAAGTATTCATTTGAATGATGATTGGGTCAAAGTAAATACATACATTTTTCAAAGCCTCTAGGATGATTGGTCAGCAAGTGAATGGTTTTATGTATTTTCCTTATGTTTATGTTCAATGGTGCAACTGACCAATTTTTTTAGGTTATCTACCAGACTTCATTGATGATATGTTTTTTAATTCAGGTGATTCAGAATTTGAGGTGTGTCCAGGTGTTATGTTCTAGAAGTGTCAATTCAACAATATTTGGTTTGGTGGCTAAATTTTTCTTGATTCTTCCCAACAGTGTTTCCCGATTTATTTAATAAATCTATTTGTCTTTATAGAACTGATCAATAAAAAGAATCTACAAGTTTTCAGTGAACTTCAAATAAAAAAAATGCAGGAATCAGTGTTGAACTTGAAGATACTGATATTAATAATTTTCAGTGGACAAACATACAAAGAAGAACCTCTTTTATCTGAGAGTGATAAGATCTGTTGTATCCACTCCCTCCTGGCGTACATACCCATTTGAGTATTTGGATTTTTCCATTGAGTATGAATTTTATAGAGAAGCTCCTAAGTTTCAGATGGATGAATCTGAAAACAGTCAGAATTTTCATGGATAAGAATAAAGTGGGGATGATTTAATGACCATGTAACTTTTTCAACATAGGACATTATTTTTAGAAGATTGTTCATTTCATAAATTATATTACGTCCAATAAAGTTGTTGAAGCATTCATATTAGTATTTCAAATTGTGACGACTGGCCATACATATGTATGAACGGCTGTTGATTACTGCAGTCTAATAAGAACAAAGTTGAGGTGAGCCCTGATGCCTTAATTTTTCTTAAAATTCTTGGCTCTGACTAATGGCAATTACAGGAAGGCACCTCCTCTGAAAGGCAGTCAACAAGTTTAAAATAGTATTATATACCTCAACTAATCGAGATTTGATTCTTATATTCTGTAATCGCAATATATCCAATACATTTTGTGAATTTTTTAAATTCTGCAACTACTTTGAATCAATTCATTTATTTGTAAAAAAGTGTTCTATCACCCCGTTTAATACTCAAATAGCATACCAAATGAGCTGCGCAAAGAAACAAGAAATGATATTATAAAAAATAAATCAGATGAGTAAATAATACAACAGTATAAGTATACATAGATATGGGAGAGTTATTATAATTTTTTTTATAAATAATGGTTTGCAATGCTCACTCAGTGGCACTCCCGTCATTATTCTTAGAGCTTTTTTGTGTATAGCAAATAATTTTTGTGCCTTGTTTGTCGCATCCCAGTGGATACTTCCATAGCAAATAAATGTCTGAACATGTAGGTATGGTTTCTGTTGCTGATAGCTTCCCAAAGAAAGATACTGCTGAGGACACTGTCCGTCTATAGCACAGTGTCAGCAGACGCTGTGGGCGTGATTGCCGGAGTACCACTGCTGGACCTTTTAGTCAAAGAACGAAACACTCTCGATAGCCTAGGGACAATCACTTGTGAAAGATGGCATGCAGAAAAGCACTCACTTGGTATAGATCTCTCGCCAGGTAATTGAACTACATTGATGACCACCTCGATCCAAAACTGGAGTAAGATAGCTACCCACATCAGGTCCATAATGAGAAGAAAGAGGAGGAGGAATAGAGGGAACTCCAAAGACAGGAAAGACTTGCCGCAGTGAACGTATAACCCGAATACAACGCCGCCTGTACCCGATGAAATGTCCTCAGGATGGTTCCAGGTAGAGGAGGGGCCCATAAGGGGGTTTTAGTCGGAGTAGCTACCAGAGTTGATAGACTTTCATGCAGGAGACTCTGGTGCAATGCGGTCCCCTCCTCCCAAAAAAAATGGTGTTTGTGAATATGTATCTGCATAGATAATAATAGATATAGAACCAGCAGGGCAATACATTGAAAAATTGTTGATGAATACAATGAAGAACCGGGTTCCTAGAACTCATCTTTAAGGTATTCCTGAAAAAGCATTTGCAATTTCCGATTTTTTTTTAAATATATATTTTGGCTATGATCCTAGAGGTATGTTGCCCTCCAGTTCATGATGGTTTCCATGCACCAAAATACTATTTAATAGAAAAGTTCACTAATCTGCCATCGTTCGAGATAACCTTTGGGGTAAGGTATTCCTGTTGAAAAGGAAAACATTCTCAATTGGAGACAATATTGAGGAAAAAAAATCCGGAAACTGAGAAATATATGATAAAAAGTGGATCTATTTTTTGTTATGACCAAAAGAAAACAAATATTTCCCTGGCAAAATTCACAATCTTGTCATAGATATTGTAAAAGGACCTCAACAGAAAAAATCTGAAAGTGAATATATGCATTTTATTCAGATAGTTGTTTGATTTTTCAATCCAGTCTTAAACTCGTAGATAAAGAAGAAGAGTGTTTTCTAAAATGTCAGAAATCACTTGTAACATCGTAGCAAAAGTGCATCATACTAGGTCTCCAATACCTCAATTATGAAATAATAATGTTAATTTGATGATCTTCATTTTGAACCACTAATATGTTTTTTTGTAGTTAGAATTATGATAGGTAGGTATATAGTGTTTTTAATTGCCCAAGATTCAAGTCGGGAAGTAAAACTGCAAAATGTTTGTTAGGTAATAATTTTATTGAATGAAGTTATTCTTATTGATGGATGTTAAATGCAAATATTATTATTCACTGCAATGCTTTCATTTCCGTGTTGGTAAGGAAACATGCCAAGAATGCACAGCCTGAAAAATAGTCCATTCATTAGATTTATTCAATCCTAAACCATGTATCAAACAATTGGGAAATCATTTACTTCTGAGTTATTTGCCCATGATATGCTAAAGACCAAAGTTCATGGACAGCTTTTCATACTCAACAATCATTACTGGTACATTATTTGAACTCTTCAACAAGGTAGGTGTGGTTAAATAAACGTTTTCGTTTGAAAAGTTCAAAGTCATTTCAAAAATCCGTTTTCAATGAATTTTTCTACAATTTGTTTTAGACTGAAAATGCACCTATGAGCATAGAATACTTTCAATTCATAAACGTATTTTTAATACAGTTGTCATATTCCTTAATCCAAACTCGGATAATAAAAAAAAACAAAAACGTTTCTGACATTTCTACCAACGTTTACAAAACATTTCTACCAACGTTTATAAAACGTTTTGTAGTGAAAGAAACTATGTACTAAATGAATCAATTTCCACTGAAAGATTGGGCTTTCAATATGCGAAAAGGTAATGGAGAAAATTATAAAGAAAATGTGGTTAAAACGATGTGGAACGTAACGGTAAAACAAATACAAGAAAAATATATGAAGGAGTTTGATAGAGTAATTGATCCATTCTCTAGTCCCATATTTTTAGCCGCACAAATCGCAAGAAATTCAAAAAGGAGGGAACTTCAAATGTCACCGGACAAATAAAAAAAATCTTAATTGCTTCTGTAGAACTTGCGTGGAGAGGAAATGAAGGAGCGTCATGCTTGACTCAATATTTTCAAAAGGAAACTGGAAATGATGATACTCCAACTGGTAGAATACAATATAATCCTATTTTTACCAAAACCACACAGGGAGGAGCAAAACCGTGTGCTAATAATAAATGGCTTGTACCCAACCATAATGAAGTAAGTCGTTGTCCAGTGGGACTTCTAGATGAACTAATGATAAAAAGAAGCGAAAACATCAATATTAAAACGGATAGGTTATTTATGACAGTAAATTCTAACTGGAGAAAACAAAAAACCCTTGGCTGGTACAAAAATATGCCAATTAGAGCCCATGAAATTAGTAAATGGACCAAAAAGTCTGCAGAATTGGCAAATTTAAATATGACAAACAAAACATTTTCAAATCATTCTCACTGAGCCACTGCTGTTTCACAATTGGCAAAAGCAGGCGTAACAAGAACTTATTGAAATAACAGGACATGGCAATAGCAATTCTATCAAACAGTTAGATGAACAACATCATCAAAACATAATAAATAAGATGAGATCCAATTTTGAAAACGCTACATGTTCAAGTAATAACACCTTCGGTATTTCCAGGTATTGCCTCAGAATTAGATTATTCTTTAGTGGCCATCGTGAAAATGGTTCAAGCACATTTCAGTAAGGAAATTGGTCTTCTTTCTCACAATCGAACTATCCCTAATAATTGTTCCATTTTGCCTTTAACACCCTTTGTAGATAAATAAGGTATCTTAAGAGTAGGTGGTAGGCCAAATGAAGCACCTTTACCCATTTCTCAAAAACATCCGATGTTATTGCCCTCCAAGGATTACGTTGTCACACTTATCATAAATAACGAACATATACGCCTGAATCATGCCGGACCACAAAATGTGTTGTGTAATCTCAGACTGCAATTCTGGCTCATAAATGGTTTACGACAGTAGTATAGCTATACCATTACTGGCGCAACCCCTGTTTTGCAACCCTTAGGGGGTGGGTTTTGGCAAATGGGGTGAGGGTGTGGTTTTCGGCGAAGGTGGGGGTGGGAATGATGGTGATGGTCATGGGTGGTTCGTTGTAGTGTTGGTTGTCAACGCGAGTTGGATTTTTAATACGAAAGTTTAGAAAATTGCCTGGCTAAACTCTTCGTGAGTTCTTTTTTCCATTCTCGCGCGTGTCTACCGCTTTGGAGTCAGGAGAGAGCGAACTACTAAGTTCTAGGTATTTGGAAAGCAAAATAATATTTCCTAACAGATTTATTATCTTATAGAATGAAAATATTCGTAGCTTGAAATCTTTTAAAAGAAAACTGATCACGAAAGTTTTAACGCAAATAGTTTCTCGTTATGTTTCTGGCCGTGTGCACACATACAGACAATTCGTATATTTTCTGCGTCCACAGAAAACTATAGAAATGTACCTAGCTGTTCGCTAATGGAATCAGCTTTTGAAATAAATCGATACACAATTCGCAGTTTCTCCGTCCTTGAGTAAACAAACGAAAGTGATATTTTTGAAACCCCTAATTTCGGAATCGCGTTTCCTATCGGAATTCTGAAATTCATATAAACCTAATATCTCCAAGCCAGGACCCTGCATTGAAATTTCATTCAGTTTCGGACCTGTAGAACTTGGCACGGGGCCCTAAACTACGTAACACAAAATTAACCTTTTTCGTATTGCGCCTAATACCTGAGATTGTCTATCAACCGAAATCCCAGGACTCGTGCACCCTTCCATGAGTGATTACGATTTCCTAGAGCCCAATGAGCCCTGTCTCCAGCTCGGCTGTCAGAGGGTTCGTTCAAGACTTCTAAGCGAAGGGTAGGAAAGGATCAATAAAGGTAAAACTACAACTTTATTTTCGGCTACCAGCTGATCTCGTTCCGATGCGAAGTGTTTCATAGAATTCTTTTCGAAGGCTTCTTGTTGCTCGCCTTCATACAAACTCTGAAGTACCACAATAAACGAAAGACTGGCATCAATCTCCCCCTTGCCGTATACGCAGAAATTCATCAAAATTTGCGACGTTTTAAAAATTCGATTAATAGCCTGGCTTCTCTGCATCCACAGCGAAGGCGACTGGACTACTAGACTCGTGAGTGAGACTGAACTCGGAGGCTGCTAAGTGAAACTGAACTGGCATTCGATCAACTCACCCGCTTTTATAATACGGCTAGCTGAACGACGCGCTATTACTGGCTAGAATCCGAAGTTTTCGATAGCAAAACTCGATTATTTACTGAATGAAATATATTTTCGAATAAAAAATATTTTTCCACAAATTTTCGAATGAAAATTCATTTTTATAAAGTGCAATTTTTGAGCTAAAATGCACCCGAAAGAAACACTTCCCTCCTTTAGTAATTTAACAGTCTTTTCCTTCTGTTGGTAGTATATGAAAGCTTCTAAGAAGGACGAGCGTCCTGATAAGGACTTATTTTTTTGTTCTGGCCGTAGCCTTCATTTCCATCACACATATTACAACAGTTATTTTGGGCACTTGCTAGCCCCGATATCCACTGGATTTACATTTGGTATTGGCCCTAGCCTACTGTGTATAATAACTACCTTAAACTAGGTTTATCGTCTCGGATTTCTAATTTTTTTACTGGTAGGTGATAAAAATAACAATTTCCACCCGAGACATACCTCGAATAGTTTCGGATCTTATTACATGCCTCCGGTAGGCTTTTTTCCACAAATGCTCCCTCTTGGTGCGGAAAAAACATCCTCTCGTTATCGACACTACTATCGATCCCTGTACTCTCGTCGGCACGTGATAAATGCTGAAAGAATATTCCTGTAAAAGCAAGGCCCAGCGAGTGAGTTTTGCTTTCTCGTCTTTCATCTTATCGAGCCACAGTAATGCTGAATTGTCGGTAAATAATTTAAATGGGGCATCTTGTAAGAAGTGCCGCCACTTACGGACTGCCCATATCACCGCTAAACACTCGATTTCGTTGATATGATATCGCTTTTCGGTCTTGTTCAGCTTCGAACTGGAATAAGCGACCACATCCCTACGACCCTCTGGCCCTTCTTGGTACAACACCGCTCCTATACCCACATAGCTCGCGTCCGTCTGCAAGCAGAAAAGTCGAGTTGGGTCCGGCCTTGCTAAATTTAGAGGTCGTTATTTGTTTAAAAGCGCTTTCCGCCTCCGCAGTCCACTTAAACTTTCGATTCTTGTCAATCAGATCGGTCAGAGGGGCTGCCACCTCAGATAAGTGAGGGATATATTCCCTTAGCATCCTGCCGTTCCTAAAAAAAACCCCTTAATTGGCGAATCGACTTAAAAGTCGGATATTCTAGCGTATTCGCTACCAAATCCTCCTGTGGTTGCAGATACCACTCGGCCCAGGTATTTCAACTCCTTTTGTCCGAACTGGCACTTTCGTGGTGAACGCCAAAGTCCATGGACGCGTAGCCGTTCTAAAACTAGTCGAAGGTGATCGATGTGTTCTTCCAAGTTATTGGAGTACACAATTATGTCATCAAGGTATACCTTGCAAAAAGTATCGGTGTACCCAGCAAGCACCGCCCCCATCAACTTCTGAAAAACTGACGGTCCATTTCGAAGACCGAAACCCAAAACTCGTATACCGACCCATTTGGCGCTCCAAAGGCGGTATACTTCCAAGAATTCTTGGCTAACGACGCTTGCCAAAATCCATTTCGAAGGTCTAATGAAGTGAAAATCATTGCTTTACCCATCTCACGGACGGTTTCTTGGATGGGCGGAAGGTTTGGTGCCTCAGGGATAATTAACTCATTAGTTTCCCTGTAGTCCACACACAAAAGCGCAGCTTTCCGTTCTTTTTTGGTACCAAAACCACCGGACTACAATATTCACTTTGGCTGGGTACTACTACGCCTGCCTCTAGTAATTTGTCGATTTCTTCGTTCACGATCCGTTTTCGCTCTTCCGACATTTTGGAATAACGGCATTGCCTGAACAGGTTCTCTTCTCTCACTTTTATTTCGTGAAGCATCGCTTCCGTAATCAGTTGCCTAATCGTTTCAGTGAATACGTCAGGAAATACTTTAACTACTTTTAAGATTTCCGACTTTGTGTCAAGTGAGAATTGTTCCTCCGAAAATTCAGGTACGGACAATTCACTAAATTTTTTCTTAGACACTTGGCTAAAAAAAACCGTCTGTTGGGGCCTCTTCCTGAAATACATACACTTCCGTGTAACGTCTACTATCGCCGCATTCTCAGCGAGAAAAGGCATCCCTAGAATTACTTTCTCATTTAACTGGCTCAAAATAGTGGCTTTTACCACATACTCTTGGCCTTCAATCTCAACCGGCACTTCCAAATGGCCCAAACTCCTACTGGTCGAATTCTGACATCCTAGCTGGATTATTGTCGAGTTTGGTAACCTCGAAAAATCTCTATCCGGAAATAGGTCGGGTCTAATAAAGTTTACAGAAGCGCCAGTGTCCACTAATGCCTGTATAACTTGTCCCCCAATTTTTACGGAAATACGAGGCAACTGTCTGCCATAAGTATCCCTTTCCCCCAGGTTTATTAACACCTCTTCTGTAGAATCACAGAGTCTAGACTCATCCAAGACTGACTCATATTTTCCCTCAGAACTACTCTTTTCACTTCTTACATTCAAAGAACTATCCGGTTCTATTATGTTTCCAAGCAAAGGACGGCTTTCATTTCTAGAGGGGGCCCCGCCGTTCACTGACCGCCCTCTCTGGCATTTCCCGAACTCGGAAACCCACTTCCACCTATCACACGCCCTCCACCGTTATTACTTCCTACCGTTTCACGTATAGGCATATTTCTACCCATATTCTGTGAATTTCCTTCTGGAATATTACGATTCAAACTATTTTTGTTCCTGTAATTTGAATTCGTATTGTTCGCAGGTGTTGCCTGACGATAATTCATATTCCTTTCTGAATTATTGCGAATACTCGAATCCTGGTTCGAATTATTCGAAATATTTTTATGCTGATTTGAATTTGAACTCGACTTGTTCGCTTTCAAGTTTGCCTCTATCCCTGAACACAACTGTATGAACTCTTCAACATTATTTGAAGTCCTACCCCTCAAAAACACGCGAATCGGTAGTGCTACTAATTCTGAAATTAATCTGATTGTATTTTCTTCAGAGTAATTCGGAATAATTCTATTAGCTAGTGTCAGTTTCTCAATTATAAAATAATCGACCTTTTCATTCTCTAACTGCGACTTCCCATATAATTTACTCATTAATCTTGCTAGTATTTCGGGGCTATCAAACCTACCGAAAAACCTTCTAACAAAAAAATCCCAATTTACCGATACCTGGCCATAATGGTTCACCCATTGTGCAGCTTCCCCTTTTAATTGAGCTTTTACAATGCAAAACCACTCATCATTCGGAATATTAAATTTCAATAATTCCTGCTCAATTTTGCGAATGAAAACAGATGGATTCTCAGTGTCCGTTCCTGCGAATACTGGAAGTCTCTGCCTGTCTAACCTTCGATTATTTCCTTGACTTATTGTTTGAGCGAGAAGCCCTGCTAAGCGAGAGGTAGGATCTACAGCATCCGCTATATTTCCATTATTTGCAAAAGTCTGGTTTTCATTTGGAAACGAAACCTTGCGAATATTTTCATGATTTTCTGGGCGCCAGTAATTCTGATCCTTATTATTTCGATCCCGAATGACCGAGGACCGATAGGAAGGTGTGAAATCTCGTATTTTCTCTATATTGGAAATATTCGAATTTTTTCCCAACGTTACCGTTGTATCCCTTTGCGAGAAAGCACGAGTCGGCAGCTTATCTGAAGTGTGCCACTCCGAACCTAGCAATTCTGAAATATTCTCGTCTTTTCCTATACCTATATTCTCCCCTTTTCCGGTTCTCTCGGGTCCCCGTCCTTTTCCCGATCTGGGGGTGGTCTGTGATTGGTCGCAATGGTGGCAGCCATGTTGTGAATGGGAGTGTGTGATTGAGAGTGGGGGTGCGGAGAGCTGTGATAGGTCGTGTGAGTGATGATAGCCGTCAGCCGCTATCCAATAGCCGAGCAGCTGTATATTGAAATGGGAGTGGGTGTGGTCGTCCGTTAGCCACATTCGTCAACCAATAGCTGCATTCGTGAACGGCATTGGTCGGCCGTTCAACCGAGTAAGTGAATGTCGGCGGCGGCCATTTTGGAAAGTGGGAGGAGTCATCAGTGCTTATGAGCGATGATGCGGCCATGACTCAACCTACAAGTCGTTGCAGGAATCTGAGCATTGAACGTTATCTACGTCGGCACTTTCCTTATCAGTTGTTTATTTAAGCGACCGGATATCGGCGGCATCCTTTGAAAGAGTTTATTTACATTAACTCAGATAAGGTTGCAGGTGTTCATCCCGATCTGTGAGAATTCGCAGTAAACAAGCAATTCTTAGAAATAATAAAGACGCAATTCTGAGAATTAGATCGTTCGATCCGTGGGACCCTTTTGTATATTCAAGGTCAAATTATTGCATCATATTATGCCAGTTCTGAGAATTTTGTCAAGTTGGCAGTTTTTAAATTGCGCAGTGGAGAATTGATGTACGTGACCGATCCCCACCGTCAGGTTCATTCATCATCTGTCCTCTGAACTGTAAACATCGTTCTGCTCAGTGCTCTCTCTCTCGCTCTCTGAGTTTGCATCTACCAAACCAAACATCTAAAAAACGTAAGTTTTTATTTTGTTTTACTTTTTTCACTTTTTTTCTTTTTTTCACAACCTTTTTTTTTGTATGCCAAAAGGGCACATCAAGTTTTTTTTTGTTCCAAACATTTCTTCATATTTCGAGGGTGGAGTATTTTTTTCTATTTGTTTACGGGGAGGGATTTTTTTTTCTTCAAAACATTTTAAGGGATTGTTTAGTTATTATAGATTGCCGCTAAACAAGCCTATGCTAATCGAGAATTTGAGAGTGGTTAAGTACGGGGACACAATAGTAGCCGATTTGGAAACCAAATCAGTCTTCCTGCCTAGGAGGGTTTTCGAGGTGTTACAACCGAAAATCGAAGAGTTCAAACCTCGAGACTATTCAATAATTTAATTGAATTCATCCGTAACTTAGTCCATCCATCATCATCATCATAAAAAACTAAGACCATCCGCCACGACGACGAAAACTGGAACGGCTGTATTCGATTTCATTAAATCAAGGTGAGAGAGAGAGAGAGAGAAAAAAAATATATATTTTGTTTGTGAAAAAGCATCAATTTTTCTCGTTTTTTAAATAACCATGAATTCTGAGCAAATTGCCGCTCTCAGCGATGAGATGATTATTAAATACAGGGAGGCTCAAAAACTTCTCGAACAAAAATCCAGTCCAATGGAACGCGAATCATGGCTAAAACATTTAACATATAGTATTCGGCTTTGTACAAAGGGCATCAAAATGTCTGCCAAAAGTTCCATTGGAATATTAAGAAAATTGGAAACAAATTTGGGGCATTTAAAAACATGTCGTAATTTCATTAAAAATTTAGGGGTGGAGGGTCAGGGGTTGGCTGTCAGAAAAAAACTAAAAAGCCGAGTCATTTGGGAAGATTTGAAGTCGACGTTCCGGGAACGCGTTCGTACAGGTGTAATAATAAATTTGACACATAAAGACACAAATCAATTTTTCGAAGACGCCTTCAGCCTTTTCAAACGAAGAATCAATAACATGTTGGAAAAATTCCCCATGCTGAAGGTGAATACTTGTTTTTGCGGGGAATTCGTCAAAATGGGATTGGATGGGGAAATACTCGATTTAAAATATCTCAATACTAAAAACCAAGTGATTGATAAGGGAACAGATTGACAGGGGTGGTTCGAGGAATTTGTTGCAGATACATTGGGTAATAAATTGGAGGAATTTTGTGGGAAATAAAGCGGGTGGGCATTACAAAAAATCGTTAATTTAGAAGTGAATATCAATCAATCAGGTTTGGGCAAAGAGGGTTCATCTTTCATCGAACTTCCACAAGCCATTGCCAGAAAAAAGGCTTTTATCAACGTGCGACGACAACAATTGTTTCGGATGGGCGGTCGTGTCAGCTCTGTATCCCGTTGAAAAAGATGAAAATCAAATCAAAATACCCTCATTGGTCGACCGTACTGAATATGGAGGGGTTGGAATTTCCTATAACTCTTGGTCATATTTCAAAATTCGAAAAACTTAACGGTATTTCGGTGAATGTGTATATTTTGGAATTGGTTAAATCATCAGCGAATAACGATGACGACGGACATACATTTTTTACAACTGTACCGACGAGACTTACAGAAGAAAAATTGGCTAGACATGTCCACCTACTCATGATTCAAAATAAATACTCTGTAAAATCAAATGATTAAATTCCATTATTGCTGGATTAACGACCTTTCCCGATTAGTCAATTACCAAATAAGTAAGGATGGTCATGAAAAATTTATTTGCGACAGATGTTTGAATTATTTTCGTAGTCAGGAGAAATTAGACAATCATACTGTTGATTGTGAAAAAGTCAATCATTACAAAATTTCCTTTCCGAAATATGATCATGTTGAGTTCAAGGACTTTGTACACAAAGAAATAGTTTTGAATCCATTTTGGAAACGTTTACTGATGATGAAACCAAGTCCAAAACGGCGAAATATCAAAAACACATTCCCTATAGCGCAGGCTTATATTTCAAATGCAATTATGATGACACTTTGTCATACTACGATAGCATTCGATGGAATGGTTCGCGGAACAATTGATAGCCATAGCCCAATTCGTGGAAGGCAAAATTTTAAAAATCGTCCCCATATCTGTTGATCCCATAAGAACGGCGGCGGATTCAACTTGTCATATTTGCGAGAAACCTTTCCAAAAAGACCAAGAAAGTTCATAATCAAAACCCATGTAATCTCAACTATAAAAAATCCTTCGTGGTTCCTATTGTTTTCCATAATCTTAGCGGCTATGATAGCCATTTCATTATTCGAGATATCGCGAAACGAGGCAGGGTGAGTCTTCTTCCAATAAACAAAGAGAAATATATATCTTTCACACAATACGACGAACAGACAGACATTAAATTCCATTTCATTGATTCTTTTCGATTCATGGGCGCAAGCCTGGATGAGTTGGTGCGCACGCTCAGAGTGGAAGATCTCTGTAATATGGAGCACGAATTTCAAAATTTAAAGAATGAACAATTTTCATTAATCACGCGCAAAGGGGTATTCCCTTTACGACTTCGTGGATTCCATGGAGAAACTCGAGATCACAGCGTTGCCAGATATCGATAAATTCCACAATCAGCTGAACGATTGTGACATCTCCGAGCATGAATACCAACATGCCCAGAAGGTATGGCAATCGTTCGATTTGGCAACACTGGGCGACATGAAAACCGATATCCTTCTGTTATGTGATGTCTTTGAAAATTTCCGACAATTGGGTGATGCCACTTATGGACTCGACCCGCTTGGTACTATACCATGCCTGGCTATTCGTGGTCATGCATGTTAAAGTACACAAAGTGTAAGCTGGAGATTATCAAAGATGTTGACATGCTTTTGTTTGTTGAAAAAGGGATTCGGGGCGGTATAAGCCAGTGTTGCAAGCGATTAATAAAATATATGGGGAGAGGTATGATCCTCAACAACCCTTCAAATATTTATCATACTTGGACGTGAATAATCTCTATGGATGGGCTATGAGGGAGTATTTACCCTCTGGAGGGTTGAAATGGATCGAAGATTTCATTCTTTGAACGTTCTGGAGGTGTCGGATACTTCGGACATTGGCTATATCCTCGAAGTTGATTTGGAATACCCTGAAGGAATACACGACGATCACAAATATTTTCCACTTTGTGCAGAACATCGAACTCCTCCAGGTTCAAATTTACCTGAATTACTGACCACCCTGTACAACAAAGAAAACTATATCGTACATTACCGCATATTGAACAAGCTTTGGAAAACGGCTTTATTCTCAGAAAAGTTCACAGGGTGTTGTAGTTTAAACAATCGGCATGGTTGCAGCCCTACATTGAATTAAACACAAAATTACGCGCCCAAGCTACAACCACTTTCGGCAAAATTAATTATAAATTGGCCATAAACAGTATTTTCGGAAAGACTATGGAAAACATCAGGAAGCACAGAGTGGTGAAAATGGTCAATAAATGGGAGGGTAGATATGGGTCGAAAAATCTGATAAGTAACCCGAAATTCCACAATCGAACCATTTTTCCGATGAAAACTTTATGGATATCGAAATGAATGAATTGGAACTGCTATTCAATGAACCTCTTTATATCGGTATGGCTATTTTAGATATTTCCAAAATTTGCGTCTACGATTTGCATTATAAATTCATGTTGAAAAAATTCGAGACCAATCAATGAGTTGATGTACACGGATACAGATTATCTCATAGATGAAATTAAATGCGATGATGTTTATAGAGATTCAATCGGGAAAAACTTGGAAAAATTCGATACGAGTGACTACCCATGCGAAAACAGGTACGGTATTCCGCAGGTAAACAAGAAAATTCCAGGTTTGATGAAAGATGAAGCGAACGGGTATATCATGCCAGATTTCGTCAAACTCCGTTCAAAATTATACACTTATAAAATTCAGGGCAAAAATGTGTTAAAAATCCAAAGGAGTCCGATACAATCTTATGAAAAATAAAATTTCCTTCGATGACTATATCGATTGTCTCAGAGATCATAAGGAAAAATCAACTAGTCAACGATGCATCCGTTGTATGCCCATAATGTTTTTAGTATTGAACAAACAAATCGCTCAAGTCCATTCGACGATAAAGAACACTCATCCCGGATCGACGATACACTTGCATGGAGCCATTATAGCATAATGAATGAATAGCCAACCTCCACTCGCAATCTACCATCCAACTTGTATTTTTTTCAATGCCAAATTTCCATTTATTGTGTCAGCGTGATAACCGAAAAATGAATGCTTTTTTTTTCTCCATCACTCTCTCTCTCTCTCGCATAACCATTGTTTATATATTTATATAAATATATATATATTGAATATATTCAGCCAATATATTATTATTATATCCATACAAATATATAATCTATTGTTCATACTCAAAAAATATGTATAGATAAAATGAGTGTATATCAACTTTGATTTTCATTTATTATACAGAAAAACTTTGAATGAAATGATGGCAGCTCTGTGTCATCACTTCATTCGATGTTTTCCCTGAATTGGATAGAGAGACAGTCAGACTTGTCTGAACAAGTCAAAGAAACGATGACGTCATACAGTCTCACCTCGAACATCAGCGTTCTTTGTGTGAGTGACATAACCTCACTTTTAGAGAAAATATAACCTCAAAATTATGAGGTGGGGAGGAATTCTAACCTTACTTTTTTTTCAAACATAACCTCAAAGGTATGTGGGATGGGACAATGAATAAAAATACACAAGTTAATTTTTACATTCTATATATTGAATCATCTCTCTCAAAAACTTTCAAATAGTATTGAATTGGGGCTCTGCACGCAGCACAATTGTCCAATTTCATCGAGCATTCCGCACAGCAGGCCAAGAGTTTACGTGGCATGAAAACCACGTTCATGTCCTTTTCCAAACATACTTTGCACGACATTGATGAGGAGGATGGTGATGTCTCTTCGTGGACGCTGATGCTGTTGGTAGGTGTGTTCGTTGTTACCTCGTCTCTGGGTAAGAGACAATCTACGAGCTGCATACGTCTCCTCAGAGTGGCAGCTTCTTCTTCTGTGGAAAACCCACAATGGGGACTCCAACTGAAGTGATCAAGTTGAGCATAATCTGCCATCTGAATCCTTCAACTCGACATTTCAGACACACGACAATGTCTTCTCTCTGGGTATAAATGAACCCAGCTCTGGCCAAACTTTCTTTGGGAAATGGGTGATGCCAATTTTGAAATGTCGCTAATCTGTCTCCATACACATCCATATCGAACAAGAGTCAAACTTCGAATGACGGAACACCTCTGTTCAAACACCCAACTGTCACAGACTATTGACAGCTGACGTGTAACGTCACAGTCTGTGACATGTAACGTTTTCTGCCAGTGCTGCCATCTGGTGACATTTGACAGTTCTAACCTATGACAGTTTTTGAATTCTATTGACAGTGTGCCATCTATGAAAATGTGACCTTGGATTTATTTCAGTGCTGCCATCTGATTATTGAATAAAACGACTGTTGTCACTTTGATTATTTTCAACTTTTTCTCAAGTATTTTAATTTTTTCTCAAGTATTTTTTTCTCAAGTAGTTTAATTTTTTTCTCAACTTTTTTTTTCATTTTTTTTTCTCAACTTTATTTTATTTTTTCAATTGGAAACTCAACTTCACCTGAAAGAGAGAGGGAAAGGTAGAAGAAAAAAGAAATGAACACTGAAATACACACATACACACATTCAAGACATAAATCATTCACAACTTTGATTCTATAATAAAAAAGGTATTCTTTCAATGCATTAGCCATCATATCGTTTGATGAAAGTTCACATAGTTTTTGGAAAAGTTCCAATCTCCCGAAACATACTTGCGGTTGATTGAAGAAAAATTTATTTATAACCTAAATTATATTATGATAATTAACCCAGAAGTTTATATTCTCCAACATGGCCACTCGATCGGACACCAAGCTTCGGTGGACTTGTATCAGATGTTCGACTTCGTCCTGGTCGAGAATGAAGTTCACTCCGTGTCTTTCAACTCGAACATATTTGCAATCTTCCCAAACTGTTTGCTCAACTTTGAAATAGTCTCCACACAAGTATTCCACATCATCGTTTTGATCGGAAGGATATCGGGGAAGGGGGCTCCAAAAGAAGTCATCCAAAAGGGTTGTCAATCGTTCGGTGAACAGGCTCCATTCTTCGGTATTGAACGATATTTTCGTGGACTGGTACAACGGACTTAGAAACATGGCTACACCAAAAGTTCTCGCAGGTGACAATCCAATTCTCAGCACATAGCCAGTCATGTGGAAGTAGGTCTCCAATAGGAAGTGGTTCTTCAATTTGGCTGCCATTTCGGAACTCTCCAACATGTCATCTAGCTGCTGATTATAATTTTCAGGTGGGGCTGGCGTATGTTATGGTTGACATATCGCTCGAACAATAACCACTGTCTTGACTCATGGTGATGACGACTGATGACTGACGCCGTCTCGTTACCGCCAAATTTATAAATATCGTTTCCTCATGTCATAGCTTGTCGCCGCCGCCGCCGCTGCTAAACTATTGCATAATCCTCTATCCAACTGTTGTGTGTGTTATCGAAACCAAGCCATTTAATGTACATTTCATTTCCTCGTCTTTTCAATACTTTTTCCACGATATAGATGTCGGGATTCCCGGTTTTTTGCAATTCTTCTTCGTAAAAAGCTTCCCTAATGGGTGTACCGTATATATCTTCAAGCATATACGTATTTGGATAACCTTTTTGAACACAAACGATTTTGAATAATTCCGTCGTTTTCCGTTCTGTTTGTTCACCTCATCCGGTTTGAATTTAATTTTTGTATGTTCGGTGTCATTGTAGTTTTTCGTGATTTCCGGCAGTATGTCTATCCATTTGTATGTACCGTTCAAACTAAAGTATTTGTACCATTGGGACTTTAACGTTCTGATTACACGCTGAGCTATTGCCGCTTTCATCACCGTAAACGTATTGTAATGATTGATTTCGGGTTTTTCCAATAACCTTTGAAATTTAGCATTGAAAATTCCGTACCTTGATCGGTTTGTAGATTTTTCGGCACCGTTTCGTATGATTCAATATATCATTGAAAGTTTTGGTGATTTCTCTCCCGTTTTGGATTTTAGCAGACAAGTCCACAAAATTTGGAAAAGCAGTCGATGACGACCATAATCATTTTAAAACCCTCATTTCCTGAAGAAAACATTATCATTTCGACCAAATCCATTTGCCATAGATCGTTCAAGCGTTTAATTACCGTAGGTCGTCGAAGATAATTTTTCTAGCCGGTTTATGGAGTTCTGCAACAATTCGAGCTTCGACATCTTCAACGAGAATGTTCAATATCGTACGAATACATTGTATCTATTCTTTCTTAGATTTCAAACAGATGCTTGGACAATTCCGTCATTTTACCCTCCAAGAGATGCATTCGATCCAAATCGAGTTTCATGTCGGCTGCCATTTTCTTGATGGTGTCCGATGTTGCCGTGTCTTGAACAGATACGCGAGTTGGAATTTATTTATAGTGTTTACGTGTTCTCTTCGTTTGCAGAATGGTATCGTTCATGGATTTTAGCGAGGTTTCAGCCGATGTGGCAACGTCACGTTGCAGTTGAGACTTTAATTCAGACCCAGTAGTGTCCACGTATTCTTTAGTAGCCGCATCACTATCAAGCGTGGGATCTTTTAAATTACATATTTTCAAGTTATCCATATCGATATCGCCTTCAGGGCTGTGCGGTAGAGAGGAGTACGAGACAACAAAGTTAGTTCTCTTACGCCCCCCACCACCACCCGAACGATGACCGAATTTGTCGACACTCATGTTGCGAATGAGTCTAATGCGCATGTCATTACTCTATTGTACCGGCTTCACGGAGTTCATTTATGATGGCAACAAATGCATTTCGGTGCCATCGAATGCATTTTTTTTTATTTCGGTTCTCTCGAATGCATATAATAATAATAATTATTATTATTACAGCTGGAGCAAGGCTACAAGAACGGTTGACACGAGGAGATTCCGGTATCAATCCATTGGACGTTGCTTGCAAACATCACGACATTGCTTATTCGCAGAGCAAATTGCTTGAAGATAGACGGATAAAGTGCTCGAAGATAGAGCTTGGGAACGAGTCAAAGCCAAAGATTCTTGTTTTGGAGGACGTGCGAACGCTCTCCTCGTCACCGGAGCCATGAAAGCTGAGAGAAATCTCGGTATGGGCATGCGCAGTAAAGCCTCATTCAAACGACATGTTTTCGAAAAAATCGCCAAGTCCCTGAAACCGTCTCCCACATTGAAACGGGCCGCATCTAATGCCCTGAAAGCAGCTCGAGTGGCCATCAAGAAATTGGGTGGAAAACGACGAGTCAAAGTACCCCGCATAATACCTTTCGAAGCAAAGTCAGGTGGTGTTCTACCTCTGATACCGATATTCGCCGGTCTTAGTGCTCTAGGTGCACTGAGCGGCGGAGCATCAGCCATTGCCAGAACGGTCGTGGATGCTAAGAATGCCCAGAAGAAAGTGGACGAGGATAAACGTCATCACAAGGCCATGGAATCCATAGTTGTTGGGTTGTAAGAGTGCCAAAGGTGGCTATGGACTCTTCTTGAAAAAATAGAAAAACTCTCAATAAAGCTACCCGATAGAGCGCTGTACGACATTGTTATCGTGCGATATGCCAAACAATTGAAAATCCCGCACTTTCGAGGGGTGTTCATGCGCGACACCCTGCCATCTAGCGGTCATCGGAAGAACGAATGTGCCATCGTCAACATGGACCTGTCACGAAACAGCGGTACTCATTGGGTAGCTTATAGAAAAACCAACGACAAAGTAGAGTATTTTGATTCGTTTGGGAATTTGAAACCGATGCTGGAATTGGTCAGATATTTGGATGGCGGTAGCAGCGGCAAAGTCAGGATTTTCTACAACAACCGTCAATATCAGACTTATAAGGAAATAAATTGCGGTCATCTCTGTTTGAAATTTCGAATGTCTGAATTAATAATGTATGATTGAAAGTGTGTATTTAAATGCTGTCGCTGTTGCTGAGAGTGAACAGTCACAATCACGTGTTCTCCTTTTGCCCGCGTACTCCTATCGAATTGAATGCGAAAAAAGAATATGAGTTGTTGCTTCGTTCTCTTCACTCGTACAATACCATACCGAACATTGAAAATGGTGGAAAATTCCGCTATTACGATAGATCTAACGTTTTGCGTACCATTGAATTTCCGCGGGGGTGTTATGAAATTGCCGATATTGAGGCGTTCATACAGAAAGAGATGACGCTACCTGTGGAAGACCGTGAAGCCACCTTCTCTCTCAAACCCAACAATAATACGTTAAAGTGCGAAATCTTCAGTAAATACTTTGCCATTTCATTCGTGGAGACGGATAGCATAGGCGTTACATTGGAATTTTCTCCGAGGGTGCTTCAACCGAACGAATGCATAATTTCGATCTACCTGTAAATATTATAAAGTAGTCGACATTACGATTCGAGTGCAGTGTTACTTTGGGAGCCTTCGATGGTGTCACGCCTGCGCACACGATCTATGAATTTCCCATAGCTTCCGATCCCGGTTACGCGATAGGAGAAAAACCTTCGAATTTACTCTATCTACCTGTAATACCGCAACGTGAAATCCACAACATTACGGTGTTGGTAGTCGATCAAGACGGTAGGCCTGTGGATTTTCAAAGGAAAAAAGTACTTTGGTTTTGGAACTGGAGTCGCGAGAAACAAATGGGATTAGTTATAGACAGTGGCAGCGGCAGAGGCAGCGGTAGTAATAAACGGGGTAAGAGTGACGTCACGACGTCAGTATTGCACAAACCTTCAAACGAGCGGGTGGTGCGGCAGCAGCAGCAGCAGATAACCTCTTCGAATAAATCTTTTCTCCGTTCCATCGGTTTAAAATTGATTCATCAGAATGAACTTCAAAAGAAGAAGAGGCAACGATGATGCTTCCATCTCAGCGCCCATGTTCGATTTGTATCGGTATCCGAAATTTGACGAGTCCATTCGTGAAGCCGAATACAGAACTTATACTCCGTTCGTGAAGGCATTCAATTGCAACGATATCGTGGAATTTTGCATCAATCAGGTGGACTCGTTTTCTGCCATGAGTTCATCTCTGCTACTGATTGCAGGTAGACTTGAATTAAATAATGGGGTAGGTAACGTTACATTGGCCCCTAATGTAGGTGCTTTCCTTTTCGATTCTTGCACTTATAGCGAGAGTGCCCGGGAAATTGAATCGGTTCGAAATCCGGGAATTGTGAGTACCATTCGAGCCCTATTATCTTACGAACCTACGGATTCTCAGCATTTGGCTGTAGGCGGTTGGAATTATCCCGATTAGCCTTTTTTGAATGAAGATGACAATTCTTTCAGCCTTCTCGTACCGTTCCGTCATATTGTCAATGTTTCCAACGATTATTCGATGATTGCGTGTGGACGACAAACTCTACAAGTTGTCAGAATCCGAAATGATAATGATTGCGTCATTATACGTGATAATGCGGTGGGAACGACTACGGCTCGAATTGTGAGTCAAATTGAATTGAAAGTCGAACCCATTTTTCCTAATGCGGAAATAAATGAAAAATTAATGAAGTCCATACAGTCAGCCAGACCGATAGTGAAACCGTTCCGAAAATGGGAATTGAACGAATTGCCTTCGATTACGCAAAATGCTCAACGTTAAAATGGTCGGTTGAGACGAGTACCAGTGTTGAAATGCCACGCTATGTCATCGTGTGTTTCCAAACCAATGTACGAGATAACGTTTCCGTCGATCCTACCACCTTTCAACATGTCAACATTCAAAATATACGTTTGTCTTTGAACGGGGAATATTGGCCCAACGAACGTCTACACTTGAATTTCGCCAATAATCACTATACCGAAGCGCATTTCAACTATACGAAATTTTCTGCACTATACGAATTCCATGAAAAAGTACTCTCTTTTGATTACCTCGTTTCAAATATCCGCCTATTCTCATCGATTGTTCAAAACAGGAAGAAACTATGAAATCCGGTACGGTTGACGTACGTTTGGGATATCGAATCGAGCGCGGGATTCCCCGATCGGACTCGTGTCTATTGCATCATCATTCACGATTGCATGATGGAATATCATCCCCTCTCCGAAACGATGAGAAGCCTGACATAGATCATGGCTCACGTCACGTACGTACACTGTATGTTTGTGTATGGCAATAAAAGTCAGGTTAGAGTCTCTCTCAATTTATTTATTTTGATATTGCATGAAGATTCCAAGCTTCTTTTCACAGTTTTGAATAGGGATTTCGCCAAAGCGAAAAACATTATGGTTATAACAACACATGAGAGCACAAAAATCTTATATATTTCATGTTCCAAGGGTGGTAGTATTGGTGGTGGTGGTGGCGGCGTTGGTGACGTCATCGCTGCTGCTGCCGTTGGAACACTTCTCCATGGAATCACTGCACTTGTGGAATCATTCATTTCAAACTTGAGCTGATATTTCTCGATGATGGTATCGTTTTTGTCATCGTCTTCGAGGTGGTGTGGCAGGTCTGTAGTGAAGAATAACCTTCGAAAACCCTGCTGTTCGATTTATTGGCATCCAAGACTGATTATCTCCATCTTTGAAAGAAACCGCTACTCCTCGTACATCACCATCATCATTCGGTATGTCTACGTATAATATGGTGTTCAGAATCAAAGTCACTAGTACCATTTGAATCATATTTCGATGTTGATGGCTGTGTCGTACAAAGATTCAACCCTTTCAATTTTCTTGTGACGTTTCGTTTTTCTTCATAAAACTGCAACTCTTCGTTCAGAGCTCTGACTTTTCGATAAAACTGCTCCAATTTTCGTGTATACTGCTCTGCCATCAATGACGATGACATAGCCTCAACTGGCGTCATTTTCACAAAAAACTCCAATATATATACTTCTTCGTTTTCCTCCTCTAAACACTCTTTCGATCCTCCCTGTATATTTGGCAAAGTTTTAAAATATTATTCAAGTCGTATTTGACCTTGATAGGATTTGCCTTTATATTAACGTTACCCCACAGTTAAAACCATGCAGCTGCATACTCTCTTATCTTGTTAATGTAAACAAACGCTTTCAAAGGATGCCGCCGATATCTTATCTTGTTAATGCAAACAAACTCTTCCAAAGGATGCCGCCGATATCCGGTCGCTTGAATAAACAACTGATAAGGAAAGTGCTGACGTAGATAACGGTCAATGCTCAGATTCCTGCAACGACTTGTCGGTTGAGTCATGGCCGCATCATCGCTCATAAACACTGGTGACTCCTCCCACTTTCCAAAATGGCCGCCGCCGACATTCACTTACTGGATTGAACGGCCACCAATGCCGTTCACGAATGCAGCTATTGGTTGACGAATGTGGCTAACGGACGACCACACCCACTCCCATTTCAATATGGCTGCTGCTGCTGCTCGGCTATTGGATAGCGGCTATCATCACTCACACGACCTATCACAGCTCTCCCCACCCCCACTCTCAATCACACACTCCCATCCACAACATGGCTGCCACCATTGCGACCAATCACAGGCCACTCCCCCAGATTTTTTCCCTGCCCACATACACCCACCCCACCCTCTCATAAACCTACAACCTCCATTCTTTCCCAAACCCCTCCTACAACGATCCGCCCATGACCATCACCATCATCCCCACCTTCGCCGAAAACCACACCCTCACCCCATTCGTCAAAACCCACCCAGTAATGATATAGCTATACTACTTACGACAAGTTAAAAAGGTTATTAAAAATTGTGTGAGATGTCATCCATTCAAAGCGCAAAGCGCAAACACGCCCAGCAACTCATGCGTGTTCTTCCTCCAGAACGTGTCTCTCCCACAAGAGCATTTCCTAATGTTGACATTGATTTCGGTGGTCCAATTATGGTGAAAGAATCAAAATTATGCAACGCTAGGATCACTAAATCAGATATTGCTCTATTTGTTTGTATGAATAGACCATTCATTTGGAATTCGTTTCCAATCTTACTACATATATGTTTCTTCTAACATTGAAACGCTTCATCTCAAGACGCGGACTTCCTCTTACCATTTTTAGTGATAATGCAACTAATTTCCATGGTGCAAATAATTCACTTCCCGAAATTAATATCTTTTTTTAAAAGAAATAAATGCAATTCACGATTTTCTGGCAACCAGAAAGGTCAACTGAAAATTCATACCGCCCAATAGTCCACACTGGGGTGGTCTTTGGGAGGCAGGAATAAAATCAACGAAGTATCATCTCAAACGGACCATAGGTAAAGGTACGTTGACCTTTGAACATTTGATTACACTTTTGGCAGAAATTGAAGCCATACTAACTCTAGGCCGCTTTGCTCACTATCATCAGATCCTCCAGTTCTAAGCGTTCTTACACCTGCACATGTTCTCATTGGCGATTCTCTTGCAGCACTTCCAGAAAAAGATGTATATAGTATACCCCAGAATCGTCTGCAAATGTGGAGGCATTGCAGTTAATTACGTGACTATTTTTGGAAAAAATGGTCACTAGAATATCTGAATAAATTGCAACACCGCAATAGTCTGTCGAACGACTTATCAATTTCCGATGTATTTTTGCTGGTATTGTTATTTTGCAGTAAACTGTTCAATTCAACGAATACAAATTTGAAAAGGATTGTCTGATCTATCTACCCAAACCTTAAGGTCCTTCAAACCCTCATTCATTCTCCAATTCTGGAATAGATTGGTGAATTTAAAATTCCATACGGATTACTGAAAAACTTTGTTTTTACCCGAATAGGTTTGGATTCACTACACTTAACACAATAATCTATAATTAATAATGGTTTGCTCCGAAAGGAATTACTTGATATATATCGACTATACACACTGCGTCATACAGAACATACGCGTTTTTGTATAACAGAAATATCTTGTTCCATACTGACACTTCGTTCACTTTCCCTTCAATATATATTTTAAATCCCACCACTCAGAAAGGTAAGATGAACAGGTAGTACAACACACGATCCTGTCAAAACAGTTACATTTCCAGGTTTGAAAACCCGTTTTCAACAGTCAAGAGTGTTCACTGAACTGAAAAACCAGGTTGGTATTTATATTTTCTACGTCACAGTATCCTGTCCAACAAGTTTCGAAATCCACAGGAATACCAGTTTCTCAAAGTCGTTCTACAGGTGTTCAATGCACTGAAAAACCAGTTTGATATTTCAACTTTGTGTGCTTTATGCATTTCATTTCTCATTTTATCCCCTTCATATGGCTTTTTCTTTCACCATTCAGATTTCTGGAACGAAAAACGTGGGGCGTATGCGCGTTTTATATTATCTATTGCAATTATTTTGTTTCAGGAATTTGTATGATGTTATGAATCTGAATGGGGTTAGGATAAATTATTGTATACTTTTTAGCCTGTTTTATTGAAAAAATCATTCAAATGATTAATTTCTGCTTTTTAGTCTTGTGTGTATGAGATTTTGCAATAATATCTGAGCTCGTTGAACCCCTACATATCAATTTTGAATCGGATGGGACTATACTCACAGAACTCGTCCACCGCCTTGTAGCCGCCATCTTGAATTTGTGAATTTCGACAAAAAATCATAATGTCCCATCCCGGAAACCCCCACATAGCAATTTTGAATGGAATCGGAACATAATCACAAAACTCATTCGCCATGTTGGAGCCGCCATCTTGAATTTGTGAATTTTGACCGGACTGAAAAACCATCAACAGTGCTAGTTGATGGTGGTTGCAAAAGAACGAAACGTCGGATTGAAAGTATAATTACGCCATCTTGTAAAAAGTAGCAACGAAAATGTGATATTTGAAAAATAAACCTGACTTAGTAATTGTGCCTTTTATTTGACGGTTTGTGATTTTTGTTTTCCTATTTCGAATGATAACGTCGCTCCGAGCTGGGAAATTGCGGCATTTAGGCAAGTTTATGGATCGGTGGCGGTACCTCGTTATAAAACCTATGGTTTCAAAGAAAATGCACCTGAAGGTTCATTGTGTTTTCTGCTGCTACCGAATATATAAGCGAACACGAGTTTCGACCTTTCAGGGGTCTCATCAGGCAGCTGCGAGCTGCGACATTACGCCAGTGATAGCAGAAATCATGGACACCTTGACCAATTCAGAATGCAGGGCATTTACATGGTGATAGGTTTCTTGTTTTCTGAGGTTACTGGTAGCGGAACTAGTAAAGCCCATGAAAGGTCGGAATGCATCTTCACTTGTACCATCTGTGATAGCAGAGAACACAGTGGATCTCAGAGGGTTTTTTTTGTCAAAAGCGTTATCACATATTAATTTAACTTTAAATCTGTGGCGCTATCGATTCAAGCACTTGTCTGCATGCCGCAATTTTCCTTTATTTATTATAGAAACATTCCCATCTAATGTTTTCTTAAATCATCTTGCAAGCCCTTTGTGCTTTCATACTCAGGTAGATTCAGTAGGTATGAAATTATCCTAGAGCGTGTCGCCATTTTGATGGAGCTGAAAATATACTTAATATTACTTACACGAAAATATAGGTAGATAATGAACAGTTATTTACGTAAGTGTGAAATCCTTTAAGTGTGGTTGAAATTATCTCTAAACCTTCAGAAAGAAATGAAAACAAACAATGAGGAGTAGGAAGCAAACGTTTTTTAAATATCACTATTCTTTTTTGTTTATTGGAATCCCCCAAATTTTTATGGATAGACAATTTAACCCTGATATCACCATGAACAGGGTGATTATAATTTGCAGATCAGCAGAATATTTCACTGATTTCCAGGTTAGTCCGGTTGAGTGAAGATAAAACCTTCAAATTTTGCATGGAGGTTCTTTACATGAATATATGATCAACCAGTCGCGGTCGATCTCTAAGGGTTGCAATTTTTCAAAACAAAAGTACTGGTCGTCCCATTCTAATAAAGATATATGCTTAAAATGTTGCATGTGGGTTCTTCACATGAATATATCAACTTATTGAAATGACGCCCGCGGACGATTTCTAAGGGTTGTTATTTTCATCCCTTAAAATAAAAGTTTGCTGGTCAAGCCGTTCTAATAAAGACAGAGGCTTAAATTTTGCATGTAGGTTTTTTCCACGAATATTTACTCAAATTATCGTACAACGCCCACGGTCGATCTTTAAGAGTTGCAATTTTCATCCATCAAAAAAAGTTTGCTGGTCGACCCGTTCTAATAACCACAGAAGCTTCAAATTTTGCATGTAGGTTCTTTACATGAATATATCATCAACTTATTGAAATGAATTACGACTCCTAAGGATTGTAATTTCCATCCGTTAAAATAAAAGTTTGTTAGTCAACCCGTTCTAATAAGGACAAAGGCTTCAAATTTTGGATGTAGTTTCATTACATGAATGTATAATTAACTTATTGAAATGTTTCTTGTTCTAATAAAGGAAGACGTTTGGAATTTTGTAGGTGCAATTTCAAGCCTCTGTGTTCACTAGAAGGGCCGACCAGTAAACTTTTATTATAAGGGATGATAATAACAACCATTAGAGATTGACCGCTGTTGTAATTTTAATAAGTTATAGCATATATTCTCACGGGTCCACCAGCAAACTTTTATTATGAAGGATGAAAATTGCAATCCTTGAAGATCTACCGCGAGCGTTATTTTGTGTAGTTATATATATATATATATATATATATATATTATATATATATTCATGTAAAAACCTATAATGCAAAATTTTAACTTCTGTCTTCATTAGACTGGGTCGACCAGCAAATTTTTGTTTCGGACTCTAAGCTAGAACCTCAGCGGAAAAATTAATGAAATCTATAGCACAGATAAAATACTTACCTTACTTATACAGAAAACAATAACTAAATCACACAAATTTGGATCTACAAATGCATTATTGTATTCACAACCCCAACGAACGAACAAAACCGGGATATTATTCAAATGCGATTTGCACTCAAATACTATCTTGAAGTTATTCAAAACAAACGTATAATTAATAAAAAACCTTTTATTTAAATGCATTGAAAAGTTAAAGTTGCTTTGGATGTGTGACGTAGGTTACTCAGTGATTTATAGATTCAAAAGCTTGTCGCTTTTGTATTCGAACTGAAAACTTTGCGCGAAAAGCTTTTGAATCTATAATTACGTCACACATCCAAAGCAATTATTTTTTACTTTTCAATGCATTTGAATGAAAGCTTGTTTTTAGAAAGGTTTTCTATTAATTGTTTTATTTTGTGCTTTTTAGTACTTAAATACGCCTCAATCTATGCATTATTTGTTAAAGCATCGTTATTATGAGGCTTTTTTTCCCTGTAAGTTCTAAGCTATCTAGTCCTTCAATGAGGAGAGCATCTGAAGATTAACTCATTTGCCATCTTGGAGTTTCCATCTTCAATTTATGAATTTCAACTAAAAATCAATAATCTTAGACTGAATTATTAATCTCCAACCCCAAAAACCCCGACATACCAATTTTGAATCGAATCGGGCCATAATTACAAAACTCTTCCGTCATACCAATTTTGAATAGAATCGGACCGTAAACACAGAGATCATCGGCCATCTTGGAGCGGCCTCTTCATAATCTGAAAACCCCCACATACCAATTTTGAATCGAATCGGACCATAAACCTAAATCTCGATGGCCCTCTTGGAGCGCAATTTTGTTTGTTTTTGTAACAAAAATTCCGCCATTTTGGAGCCGCCATCTTGAATTTATGAATTCATAATCTCCAACCCCGAAAACCCCCACATACAAATTTTGAATAGAATCGGACCATAATCACAAAACTCCTCCGCCATTTTGAAGCCTCCATTTCGAATTGATCAATTTTGACAAGGAGTTCATCATCTCCGTCGCTGAAAACCAACACTTACCAATTTTGAATTGAATCCTACCATAATCACAAAACTCTTGCGCCATCTTGGAGCCGCCATTTCGTTTTTTTTTTCCAACAAAAATTTCATAAGGCATTATTACCGGAATTATAGACGCCCGCCAAATTTCAGGCCGATCGGATGTCGGCCAGTGCTCCAAAAATGGATTACAAATTTTGAACCTTAAAGAATGACTGACATACGAACAAAGCAAGTTAAATAAAAGCTTGTAAATACATCCGTTGTATTCGTCCTTGAATGATCTAGTTGAATGGCAACATCGCTTGCCAACGTAGATGGCGTTACTATCTAGAGTTCAAGGGAGTTGTTATAATTATTGATGTGTGTACAATATGAATATAACTCAATTATGACGTCTTTTACACAGTTTCAATTCATGACAGGTATCTGTATAAATACGGATATATACGGTTAAAAATATATGAGGAGATGTCGCTACTAACATTGATGAGGTGCTTGGTTAATCAGAAAGTATCCTATTTTATTTCAGGCATAGAAAACGCAATTTAAAATAGTGACAACGCGTGTAAGTTGTCACAATTTTAGGAGGTGTCAAAGTACAAGAGTATTCACACACAAGTTGTCACAAGTATAGCGCGGCGAACACACACACACACACTGCAAGGTCTGTGACTATATAGTTGGAGAGTATTTTCTTCAAGATCAGTTTCTTTCTCTGGCCTTTTCAATGATGAAATGCGTTATCTCTACACTATATTGAAAACTGAATACAGGGAACGCTTCTGTTGTCTGGAAAAGTTAATCAACCAGTTGTAGAATGAAGAACGTGACTGAATTTGATAAACCTAACATTGATACATTGTTAAATAGTGAATAGCTGTACCGAGCATATTGAGATTACCCCAATTTTAATATCTGCAAATCAGCATGGACCTCTGCTCTTAAAAAGATTAGTGTGTGAAAATAGGCTCACTGGAAAAAAAAAGGAATGGGGATGTTATGAGTTGATCTGTTAGGGCGCATATGAAAGATTTCTGCTTATCAGAAGAGAACTAGAGGATCCATTCCTCCCCATGGTTGATGATGACAAATTGTAAGCTTGGCATAATAGTACGGGAGGTGGCGTTGCATTTTTGCAAATAATTTTATACCGAATGAATTTCATTTCAAGTAGTTGATTATTATTCGATAGTCATCAAAGTGATCGTCAGCCGCCGCACCCTAGTGGAGCTACAGGTGACAACAGGTGAAAGTTGTAAAAAAAAACATTGAGTATTGAGTAATTTCAATTTATGGGCTGATTTTTTGAATCATTTGAAACCGAGTCACGTGTCTCAACTATGTCAAAAATGTTGAGTATGCAGTCTTTTTATACCGTATGCAATTTTCACAGCTGATTTTATATACTCTTTGAATAATAAAAATAATTTCAGCTACATGTATTGCGGTGGTAAGACACTTAGTCAGCGGCTCAAACAAGCTGGGCGCTCAGCTGAGAATTGTACAGCCACTTTGACAGGTAAACTGACCGCCAAACAGTCACTTCTCGAAGATTTCTATTGGCGTTAACAATGAAATGACTCTATATTTCGATTTCAATGAGTATTTATAATTAAACATGAGTTATGCCAACTTTCTGCTGTGGATTTTGAAGTTTCCTCAAATTTTGATAAATAACTGAAAACATATTGATATCCTAGAAAATTTTATTGAATAAGAGTTGTAAAGTATAAAATTTCCTACGAATAACGGTTCAAGCAATTTTTCATTCAAACATTTGTTTAAGTAATAGAGCGCATTAAAGTCACACCACGATAAAGCTGAACACACCCAAAAAAATTGAGTTATTTTTAAAATGTTTTTTTTTATTGCTAAATGAATTTGGACAATCAGATATTTTTCATAGTGGAATATGAGATTTCTGGGGGGAAATAAAAACTTTTTAACAAAAAATTAAACCGACGAAAAATCAACTGAAAAGCAAAAAATTAAATAAACCTTCTTAGTCTAAATGATAATTGAGCTCCTAAACTAATGTAAGTAACTGATTTTGAGTCGGCGCCAAACAAACAATTATCGAAGATTATTATCTATGAAAGAAGTAATCAAAACGCAGCCGTGCATCTCGCTGCCATCATTTTACGCTTTACCTAATTCAATTGCTAGTTTGTTTGGCGCCGACTCAAAATCAGTTACTTACATTAGTTTAGGAGCTCAATTATCATTTAGACTGAGAAGGTTTTTTTTATTTTGCTTTTCAGTTGATTTTTTCGTCGGTTTAATTTTTTGTTAAAAAGTTTATATTTTTTACTTTTCAGTTCCGTATTTCGTCGGTTTGATTTTTTGTTAAAAAGTTTTTATTTTTCAATTTTTTGTGGCTAAAATCTACCAATGACTACCTACTTGTTTTTTGATTACTTCCAAAATACTTACTTACCCACCTTACTTCAACTATTACCAGTTAAATGATATGTTGAAAAGGGAAACATTCTCAATTGAATATTGATAGAAAGATTTTTCTGTGAATTGAAAAATCCACGATTAAAATGAAGTTATTTTTTGTGAATGTCTAACAGAAAACAACTACTTTCCCGGCTAAATCCACGCCGGACATTGAACTACATCTGATAGATATTCTGAAAAGGCCCTATTTCAAAAGAAAAAATCTGAAATTGAAAATTTGCATTTTCATTCAGATAGTTATTTAATTTTCTATTCCAGTCTTAATTAAGAACTCATAAAGATGAATGAGGCAAAGAAGAATGTTTTCCAAAAGAGAGTACTCACTAGAAATCATTCGTAACATTGACGCAGGAGAGACATCGCATTCACTTGGTCTTCAATACATTTTTGTCGACGAAAATCTATTTCACGCTTCCACGATCATCAGGAAGACCGGAAGAAATGGGAAACACATTTTCAAGAAGCAATCTCACTTTGCAAAGATGGAAAAAGTTAGAATCATTTCTTTTGGAGAGACACTTTGAAATTAGTGTTTTCTGACATTAAAACCTGTCATGGGGTATGATAGATTGATTTGTTGAAAATATAAACGGATGTTCATAAAATCAGATGAGGAATCATCTGCGACTGAAAGATAAACTTTAGTCACTATCTTCCATCGTCAAGATAACCTCTTATGGGGTATTCATGTTGAAAAGGGAAACATTCTCAATTGAATATTGATAGAAAGATTTTTCTGTGAATTGAAAAATCCACGATTAAAATGAAGTTATTTTTTGTGAATGTCTAACAGAAAACAACTACTTCCCCGGCTAAAGCCACGCTGGACATTGAACTACATCTGATAGATATTCTGAAAAGGCCCTAACTCAAAAGAAAAAATCTGAAATTGAAAATTTGCATTTTCATTCAGATAGTTATTTGATTTTCTATTCCAGTCTTAATTAAGAATTCATAAAGATGAATGAGGCAAAGAAGAATGTTTTCCAAAAGAGAGTACTCACCAGAAATCATTCGTAACATTGACGCAGGAGAGACATCGCATTCACTTGGTCTTCAGTACATTTTTGTCGACGAAAATCTATTTCACGCTTCCACGATCATCAGGAAGACCGGAAGAAATGGGAAACACATTTTCAAGAAGCAATCTCACTTTGCAAAGATGGAAAAAGTTAGAATCATTTCTTTTGGAGAGACACTTTGAAATTAGTGTTTTCTGACATTAAAACCTTCATGGGGTATGATAGATTGATTTGTTGAAAATATAAACAGGATGTTCATAAAATCAGATGTGGAATCATCTGCGACTGAAAGATAAACTTTAGTCACTATCTTCCATCGTCAAGATAACCTCTTATGGGGTATTCATGTTGAAAAGGGAAACATTCTCAATTGAATATTGATAGAAATATTTTTCTGTGAATTGAAAAATCCACGATTAAAATGAAGTTATTTTTTGTGAATGTCTAACAGAAAACAACTACTTCCCCGGCTAAAGCCACGCTGGACATTGAACTACATCTGAAGTATTCTGAAAAGGCCCTAACTAAAAAAAAATCTGAAATTGAAAATTTGCATTTTCATTCAGATAGTTATTCGATTTTCTATTTCAGTCTTAATTAAGAACTCATAAAGATGAATGAGGCAAAGAAGAATGTTTTCCAAAAGAGAGTACTCACCAGAAATCATTCGTAACATTGACGCAGGAGAGACATCGCATTCACTTGGTCTTCAATACATTTTTGTCGACGAAAATCTATTTCACGCTTCCACGATCATCAGGAAGACCACATCTGATTTTATGAACATCCTGTTTATATTTTCAACAAATCAATTAAATGATATGATTATCTACTTTTACTATTTGTTGTAATATAAATTATTTTCGTTGTTCTGGTTAGTTTATTTCATTACTTTGTATATCATTCCATCCTCTCATAAAATATACTGATTTTGACGGATGTGAAACAAGAATAATGTCAGTAGCGATCTGTCATTGTCAACTACGTATGTGTGTGCCAGTGTTCACTAGTGAAAAATCAATTATCCCCTATTTTTCCACCCTTAAGGGTGGCTAATTCCTTTCGAAATCTGAATATAAGGTATACCCTGTCTATTAAAAAAAGAATCATCCAAATCGAAGAACCCAGTACAAAGTTATGCCTGATAGAATCGGTTGACGCACCAGAATTCAGAGGGTGAGTGATCAATATCCTTCATTTCGCTACCCTTAGGGGTGGATTTCATCTTTTAAATTCAAGTGGGACCAAATTCGAAGTACACCCTATCCACTGAAAAAAGAATTATCGGAATCGGACGCCTCAGTAAAAAGTTATGCGGGATCATACATAAAAAAATATGGAAAAACATAAATTATACGGGTCGAATAGAGAACTTCCTCCTTTTTGGTTTCGTCGGTTAAAAATAAGTTTAAATCATTTTTTGTTTATTTTGCAATGCATCGAAAAAACCACTTAAAAATAACTTCAATTGTTTATGACTTCTAACTCAATTATCACACAGAGATCATACTCATTATAGTTGGAAGGGTAGACTTTATACTAAGATTTCGCCCTGTATCGAAAATCTACCCTTCCATTTTTAATTTAAGAATTATCATTTCAATCATTGATTGTAACGGATTAATAAGTTTATCCACCATATGCTACACTAAAAAAATTTTTATTTTCAGTAAAACTTATTTAGGCGCGATCTGAGAATGAGTCAGATCATTTTGGATGGAAACGGACATTCTATAGTTTGGTTACTCAGCTTTCGCATTCATAAAGGGAACAACTATAGTATTTCGTGAGTATATCTGTTATTTTCGGTTGGAATAAACCTAGTGCTACGATTATCATGAGTTCAAAACCGACGAAAATGGAACGAGTGCGCAGCAGAAGTTTTGATTTCTTGAGGTTTCAACGAGTGCTTTCACCGATGAATAATCATTGCACGAGTTTGGTGAGAGAATATACTGAACGTTATCAGATAAAATAAGCTCCTTAACGTCCTGTTGAACGGGAAACATTCGCAATTGAATAGAAATATTTTTCTGTGAATTGAAAAATTCACGTTAAATATGAAGTTATTTTTGTCTATATCTGACATAAAATAACTACTTCCCCAGATAAAGCCACGCTGGACATTGAACTACATCTGAGAGATATTGAGAAAGGACCCTAAATCAAAAGAAAATATCTAAAAGTGAAAATTTGCCATTTTATTCAGATAGTTATTTGATTCTCCAAAGAAGGAGTACTCACCAGAAATCATTTGTAACATTGATGCAAGAGAGGCATATCATTCACTAGGTCTTCAATAGATTTTCGTCGATAAAAATAAACTGAAGACCTTTGCATCGATGTTACAAATGATTTCTGGTGAGTACTCTCCTTTTGGTAAACCTTATTTCCCTCATTTCTCTATATGAGTTCATAATTAACACTGGAATATAAACTGTCAGAATTAAAATGCAAATTTTCGCTTTCAGATTTTTTCTTTTGAGTTGAGGTCCTTTCTCAATATCTATCATATGTAGTTCAATAACCGGCGTGGCTTCAGCCGGGAAGTAGTTGGTTCCTGTTAGATATTTACAAAAATAACATATTTATTGTGGATTCTTCAATTCAAAGAAAAATCTTTCTATTCAATATTTAATTGAGAATGTTTTCTTTTCAACACTAATACCCCACAAGAGGTAATCTTTAAATTTCTCTCAACTTCTCAACTTTTCATCTTTTAAAATATTCATCTTTTACTCTTACAACATTTTCAGGATGGAATAAAACTGAAATTAATTTATAATCAAATAATGAATCATTAATATGAATGAAATGTTCTTAATTTGGTTATTGCATGAACTGATTTTTTTAAATATATTACCACGTGTTATGTTGGCTACACTGCGTTTGTGTATGGCTAGACGATACGCGCTTGGCCGTTGGGCCTACCACACTCACAGTTTGGGCCTCTTTCCTGGGTAACTTGATACTATGAATTTTTCGTAAAGGTGTGCGCGCGCAGCTCTCAATTTTTTCTCACAACAAAACGCGCTAAAGAAAGTATAACTTCAATAACTATTATTAACAAATGATTCAAACTTATCTTTATTAATGAGAGTTCAGGTAGAACTATAACACTCAGAAAGGTATATTTGAAAATCGTTTATTTCTACTGGCACTTTAGCGTCTTTCATAGAAAAAATATCGTTTTTGAGTTTTTCCTGAATATTGTTACACTTTTCTAGATAACTTGTGATGAATGAATGAAGCGGTTCGTTTCTTTTTAAACAAAATACACAAATACATTTTATTTTCGTTGACAATTTGAACACTTTACGCTTCAACAGTACTGCACAACAGAAACTAAATCAACCAGTCGAAATCTATGCAGATGAAAGTAGCGGTTTTCTTTTGTTTGTATGAAATTTTCTCACTAGATTAGGTAAAACTTACTAGGATCAATTCTTCCTAGAGCCTGGAAAAAAATATTTGGGAGGCGTATGTCGGAGTGGTTGGATTTTTGCAGTTTGAGATTTCCTGGTTCTACAGTACTTGATAATATAATGGAAAACCTACACGACCTTGATTGGTATGAAAAATCTATTGATAACTCGTCAATCACATCATAAAGTGGCCTCACTTATCTTAAATTATTATAATACTTATTGAAATTGAAATATGGAGTTATGTTATTGTTACAACAATAAAAATTGCCGACAAGTAAATGTTTAGGGCTCAGTTAACCTGTCAAAGTGGCTATATAATGCTCAGATACGCTAGGCGCCCAGATTGTTTGAGCCTCTGACTGAGGGTCTCACCCCCGCAATACATGTAGCTGACGATTATTTTTATTATTTGAAAAGAATGAAAATTCAGCTGAAAAATTTCATACGGTATTAAATGGCTGCATACTCAACATTTTTGACACATTTGTGACACGTGACTCACATACAGTGCTTCTCAAAAGTCCGCTCCCCCCCTCTTATTTTTGGAACGATTGTACATAAACAAGTGAAATTTGGAAACTGAATATTAAAGGTTGTAAACTTCCCTACTAGTGATGATAGATGACGAAATCGTCAAAGATGACGTCACAAGGCCATTGTGACCAATAATTTTGAATGAAACCCTACGACAAGCGACACCTCTTTTGAAAGGTATCAAAAAAACCTATTCAATGATACTAATTTTGTTTTGTTCGTTAATGGCTCATTAGTAAACATTAAAATTTAAATTCCATTCAGTATGATAATAATTATAGATTTAAGAATCAGTATCTAGTTAAAGAAATTGTTCGAAGTGACCTCCATTTACTTCCTGACAGTGAAATATCCTATTTTTAAACTCTTCTCGTACTTTTGCAAATGTGTCTGCGGAAACAACAATACGTTGTTTTGAAACGTCAATATTGTCAGGTTCAGTGGCGTAAACCTTCGATTCAAGGTACCCCCCACAGAAAAAATCCAAAGGTTTGAGGTCCGGTGATCGAGCTGGCCATTCCGTTGAACCTCGTCGTCCAATCCATCTACCACGATACTCCTCATCCAAATACCGTCTCACTGCACCGTAATAGTGTGGAGGAGCACCATCCTGTTGGAATGTTATTTCCAAATTGCCGAATTCATCTGGATTATCTGCCAAAATTTCAAGGTTCTATTGCGTTTTGCAACAGCTCCAGATAAACCTCACCAGTTAAATTAGTATTTAAAAAAAAAGGCCCAACGATGAGGTTTCCCAGGATACCTGCCCAAACATTCACCTTCTGGGGAAATTGGGTATGTGTTTCACGAAACAGGTGAGGATTTGCGTCACACCAATACCTCACATTCTGTGTATTTACATTTCCATTTGGATAGAAAGTACTTTCGTCACTAAAACAAATTGTTTTGACATAGTCTGGCTGTTGGTTAATTTTAGTTTCCATATTTTCACAAAATTCTAGTCTTCGGTCTGGGTCGTCGTCTGAGAGTTTATTAACCATTTTTAATTTGTATGGATGAAATTTGTTTTTTTTCAATACCCTGTGTACTGTACTTCGACTGACTTCACAGGTAGATGCAACGTGAGTTATTGAAGAAGTAGGATTAACTATTACTTCTGCCAGTATATAAATTTTTTTTCTCATCAGAAATTTGTGGTCTGCCAGATCGTTTCGCATCATTAATACTACCCGTTGTTTCAAACTTACGGAAGAAGCTCCCTCAAATAAGTCCTCGAAACGGGGCGATCGGGAAACATCTCATTGAAAATGCGTTCTGCTGCATGAATATTTTGTACAGTTTCACCAAGAATTAGGATCGCTGCTAGTTTATCACCTAAAGCACGTACCATTTTGCTTCTTGAAGCACTTAAACGTTCGGCTCACAACAGTTTAATAAGTTATTAAAATGTACAAAATTAATAAAAGTACCAAAAGCTGCTAAAACAGTTAAACGTTCGATCAACAATACACAAATTATTAAATGTACAAAAACTTGGACAATTACAAAAACGTCGAATTAGGGAGACTAATAAAAACGTCAGCTTATTTGACAACTATCCAGAGGCGGAGCTTGATTTGGAATTTTAGTATTAACTGATTCAATTCATCACAACTTTGCGTTTTTTGAAAGCGAGTTGCCAAAACCGCCATAAACACAAACAAAATTAGTATCATTGAATAGGTTTTTTCGATACCTTTTAAAATTATTGGTCACAATGGCCTTGTGACGTCATCTTTGACGATTTCGTCATCTATCATCACTAGTAGGGAAGATTACAACCTTTTATATTCAGTTTCCAAATTTCACTTGTTTATGTATAATCGTTCCAAAAATAAGAGGGGGAAAGGGGACTTCTGAGAAGCACTGTATAACCCAACATCTTCAAAACAGCT
Source organism: Gonioctena quinquepunctata (assembly GCA_018342105.1). Classification (NCBI taxonomy): domain Eukaryota; kingdom Metazoa; phylum Arthropoda; class Insecta; order Coleoptera; family Chrysomelidae; genus Gonioctena; species Gonioctena quinquepunctata. The sequence goes on along the minus strand of JAFIRS010003841.1, from coordinate 22,602 downwards.
GTCCATTATTTTTCGGATTTAAATTATTTCAAAAATCAAAAATCACCCCATAAATTTTGGCACGGTATGAAATTGCCTGTTGGAAAATTTTTTGTTGCAACTTTCACCTGCTGTCACTTTTAGCTCCACCGCTACTAGAGTGGCTGACGGTCAGATGTAATAGTGAAAAACTATTATCCTCATTATTTTCAGTCGGTATGAAATGACTTCTCAATGCTACCTCGCGTACTATAAGAAATGTTTGGACAATATCCTATAAATATTATTTGAATCAGTCAAAGCAGATGTTCCTATACTCTAGTTGTCTATACTGAAACAAATATCGTCCTAACAATATCTATTTTCTCTTTCTTATAGGATAATATTGTTACCATAAGCAACCATGACTTTTTGAATCTTGAAAGATAGTTATTGGCTTATGGATACATGTTGATTCCTAACGCATATGTGAGGAATTTCTATATATTCCCTACTTTTTTCGCTATTCCTGCACCTGAGCAGTAGATCATGAATAAATTTTTATAAAAGATATTGAATGTTACGATCGCCGTGGCATGTTCTGGAAATACTCCAGTTAATAATTGTCAGAAAACAACTTAAATACATTTATACATCATGTGACTAATTTCATGTGCGATAAGTGAACATCAAACTCCAGATCACAATTAGTTGAAATGAAACACAGTCGATCAGTTACTCTGTTTATTCTTCAAAGGATTAGATTCATGTTGAAAATACGAGTAGATTTTATTCTAAAAGAATTTTCTTAAATGGAACCTTCTTGGCAATTCCAGCCGTCAGAGATCGTACCAAAGAACCAACAGTATCGGAAATAGCCCCACTCAATGTCGATACAACTTGCTTCCAGTTCTTGTTGAGGAAGTTATTCATTTGATCGCCTGAAAAAAAAAAGAAATTCAGCGAGTTGATTCAACTAGGAGAAATAAGACGATCATTTATGAGAAATGGTCGTCTGATGTTGGGTTGGCAATCCTGACTTGATGTTGTATGGTTTCAGAATGTTACGCGGCTCTTGGCAAGAGTACCTACTGTTCAAATATCTGATGATAATAATAATGATAACCGGAGAATTTGGTAAATGAATTTGAGCTAAAATATGATGGCGTCTTATTACCAAAGAAATCCAAAATGAACCGGTTGTTCAAAACAAGTAAATAGAGTTCTTTAGGGTGAAATATTGATCAGATGAAACGAAAAAAAAAACCCAATACTTATATGGATTCGATTTCAGTTCAAGATATTCTGATATGCGTCAATATGTTTTATTTTCTGAAATATATAATTATTTCAGAATATCTGTGTTTTCCTCTTCGTATTCTTTTCAATAAACAGACACAATTTGTACCTCAGTCACACATTGACCACAAGGCCGTAATTTTCATGTGAGTATAATTTATTCTGATTGATACTCATAAAAGAATTGAAATTGAAAATGTTAAAAAATAAATCCATGAATAAAACCGTAATGGGACCAATCCTATCGAGATGTGTTGTAATTTCGTTATTGTGGAACTTTTACCCAATATGAAACAATCTACAATGTTGTCATTCGCTCAGAGTGTGCATTCAGAATTATTCAACGCATCCATGCACTTGTATAGTACAAAATTAGTTTCCAAAGGACCGTTTTGCATATGGTCCCAGAATAACTTATTAACGTTTCACTAGCTGGTGCTGATTTGAGATCAGTTCTCATCGAGAAATAATTCTCGTTTTCAGTCATCCGGAAACCTCTACTGACATAACATCGTGCTCCTACTGTAACGTAATATGAAGCTTAATAAAGAGATGTGCTTCTTTTGATTAATTGGGAATACATCGAAGTTTAAAGAATTATTATTATTGGAATTACATCAGATTAATGAATAGATACTGGACTACCGTTGTGCTTTCTATAGATCTTCATGCTACTGTCATCTGCGTCAAAGAAATGATAAAAATCATTAAAAAAAAATATATTCATCCATCTTAATTTTGGGAATTAAAAAAAGTTTTGTTTTAGTGACAGCATTTATAGAAGGAAAAAGTACAGTTTCTACTCAATTCGATCGGAACTTCAGTTCTTGTATAGTTCAAAAGTAACCAGTACGTATATGTACTTGAAGTAATTCCTCAAAGCTAACAATCTTGCAACTCATGATACTTAATTAAATAGAAATATATACATGTACTACGCCTTATGGCGTATGTTTTGTGTATTTTTAAGCAGGTTTATGAAACAGTACGATATTATGTTTTTTATAATTACCCAGTCTCTGATCACCACCGAAGAGATTATCCAGTTTGAAATGTGCCCTCTCCACCTTGAAATCTAACTTGTCCTTTGGATTGATCACAGCATATTCTTCCCCGGCTATTTCTTCAAGATTGAAGTCGAAAGCATATTGATACTTGCCACCAACTGAAAAAAAAAGAAACTGTAAAAAATACAAATCATCAGGCTCTTTCTTCATGAGATTGAGCTTATTTGTTTCTGAATGGCGAAATAACACAAAAATAATTTCAAATAAACATATTCGTTTACATCGATCAGTGCTTCATTTTTAATTGAATGTGCATATATAACAACTGGCCAAGAGAATCGTTTTGAATGAAAGTGAACGTTTTCTGGCCGTTTTGGGCCTTTTGGAAACAAATAAGCTCTACTCTGTGAAACCCAGATCACAAAGTGGAATGGATTCCAGGACATAAATCTCAAAATCAAGTAGGTATTCTGCATGAGGACTTTCAATTGAAAATCATGATTTGCTAAAAGTATCAGGTTCTGTACAATGTACAATAGATAATTCACACACCTACTGTTACATTTACTGCACCATCTCCCTTGATAGGCAGCATTAGTACTTTTCCATCAACTACATATTTTCCAATGATTTCCAGCCTGGGTATATCCAGTTTTATCAATGCTTTACGGGTTTTTGGATCAAGTCTGAGAACAAGAAATAATGAATAAAATGATGATTATTTGTTTATTCAATTAGAGCTGAACTGAATTTCATCTAATAACCTTACAGAAATATAACTCATATTTAACTAGATGATGTGAGAAAAAAATTATGAATAGGCTAAATATTCCGTTGGGTTCTAATGAGTCCAGTATTTTCAAATTTTTTACGTTTTACAGTAAAAACGCCAGTTGTTGATTTAGATGAATTACTGGCTTTCTACATTCACTTATTCAAATGTAAGAATAATAAACAGTTTTTTCTCATTACTACATCTGAAAGTTTTGCAAATTTGATTTTGAATACAAAACGAAGAAAAGGCAAGTTTTGCCAAACACTTCTCATGTCTAATATAGGTACGCTTCATAAAATAATTTCACTCGTTATTAGTTTCCGGAAAAAATTTATTGGGATATTTGGTAATGATGACTGACATCTAGATTTCAAGAAATAACGACTGAAAATTGGTATGAAATGTCACTCGAAGCGTCAAAGATATAACACCATTCCGACAAATTTTTACTACTCATGCTACTCATAAATTCATTATTTACGCAACCAACCTAGATATCCTTCTTCATAGGGTACATCGAAAAAATATCCTTTGTAGTATGAATATAGACGAAGGTCCCTAGCCAAGATTGGCTGATATGTTTAGAAAGAGAACCTTCCTAGATACCAACATCTCAAACAAAAAGGTGCCATACCAATTCCATCAAATATTAGTATATCTATCCAAAAAGATGGATTGAAGAATAGAACACCCCCAATATGGTCTACGTTTTCCAAAAATGGGAAATGGAATTGAATTTCAACGTAATATTGCATAAAATATGTTTTTTATTTCTGGAACATGACCTACAATGTTATTAGTTTTGGTTGAAAGTAAAAATTCTCTGAATGTTCGTGGTGAAAAAATTATATATCAGCAGAAATAACACGTTTTCATGCACTGCGTGTTACAAAAATCCAAACCCTAATATCTAAAAGCCCTGGAGCTTTTCCATATAGTGTCGTTATATTTTTTCTAAGAAAAGTATATTTTCGGAGTATTTGCAAAACCACCAGAAGTTACATATTTTCTAGACATATCGGCTGACCTTCTAGACAAATCAGTAGCCAATATATTAATGATACTTTCCACAATCCAATTTTTTTTGTATCTGATGAATGATATTCCAGGGCCACCGCTTAATCTATATCCGGAACTTCTTCGGATGTTCAAATTAACTCTACGAACGACTACTGTGTAAATAGTTCAATTGGGATACCAAGTTTGAGGTAGGTATACAAAAGTGATTCAAAAATCGTCTCATTGATTGTGAATTCAATATTTGAAATACATTGTATGTTACTCCTTAGAAACCAATCAACTTCGATACTCCGGAGCTGAAAATATTTCCACAACTTGAATATGGAAATTCGTAAAAAATAAATGTTTGTTAATTATTGGGATGTGTTGATCCTATAGAGTATTCGAAAAAAAAGTAAAATTAAATAGAATAACATGTGAAAGTAATTGACTGCGAAACTACCCAATGTTATCTGACAGGACTGCTCTTATTGTAATGTGGAAACTTTCGAATAGTTATGGTGTGATCCATTTTCATATTTAATTTCAAATAAAACCACAAGGATCATATTTCCTGGGGTTTCGCTAGAGCGGCCCAATAGTAAAAAATAACAATAGAAAATATTGTAAATATACGAATTTCATTCGGCATGTACGAAATGATGTCAGTATGATCTGAGTATTAGTTCGATGTGAATTGAATGTATGTATATAGAAGTCATATTTAATTCTAAAGTTAGGCTATTTCCACAAATTCTAGCAGCTGTACTTTAATGTCCACCTTCGGCATAATACTCAAGGATAATTGTTTTCTGTTAGATACCAGAAAACTTTGCTCGATTTTTCATAGTGGGCTTCTCCATTTCCGAAAAAAGATCCTGTCAAATTTCAATTAAGAATATTCCCCGTGAAGGAAATAATTCCCAAAGTAGTAAGTGAAGTTTGTTTCCCAGTAGCAGATGATTTCATATACAATTTTATGAATATAATCGTGCAGGGATATATCAACCAACCCAATTCGGGATGACGACCAATTTCGAAGTTTTTGTCTTTCATTGGTAATGGTAATGGTAGTTGGGTGGTGACAGATGAACTACAACCTGTTTATATCAATGTTGTCCCTCCATCTTCTGCTATAGCAACCCCTTGAACCCCATCCTGTCCCTGAGGAATTTGATGATTTTGAGATGATCTGATCAGCTGTTCCTACTTCTCCAAGCTTTTTTCATGTACAACATTGCACTCCACCAGAATGTGGGGGAGGGGGTATTTCTGGTTTTTTCTCGCAGAACCTACATGTGCTCTTCTCCCTTGAGCCTTAGTTTCTGTGCCCCACCAGAAACCCTATAATTGACTTGAGACTCCTCTTGTTGAGGCTGGCTAGTCCAAGATGGCCGCCGCCACAAATTGGCGGATTACATATTTTTTACAACTCCCTCAATATGGATATCAAATGAAAGTGCTTGACTAAACTGAAATCTAGGTATCTAATCAAAACAAAGGACTTTGTCAACTGAGAATCGTGATTCAAGCATGAATCCCCCACCCAAGTCAAGATTTCGTATCGTGTTGAGGACTGTGTGGCGTTAGGGTGGCTAAATGATACGTCGTTAGCGGTACAACACTCAAGTTAAGGTTAAAGCGCGCCGACCGTTATAATATCCATTACTCGTGGGAACAAAACTAAAAGAAAAGAAAAATAGGTAAAAAAAAAATAAGTTAAACGGTTTTATTGTAGAGAAACAAAATAATTATGCAGATAAATACTTGAAGCTGAAAAATAAAATGAATAAATTTTTTTTTCCATTTAAATGTGTTTTTTTGTAAATAATCATAATAATGATGCAGATATCGTACTATGAGCTAAAACATAATTGGGGAGATACCAGGTATCCGTCATCACACCACTCTACTCATTAATATAGGGCGTTGATCAGACTAAAATAAAATCGGGGGGCGCGTCGAATTTCTATCATCTACAATCAACCGCTCATATCATTATATGCTTTGGATGCATCTTCTCAATAGACATCTCATGCAAAATGTGTCTGAAAGTGAATCCGTCACTATCATCGTGCGACATAACAGAACGATCATTTACATATTTACTGAAATTACGCTACGCCCCACGATTGTATTTTAGTCTGATCAATGCCCTATATTGATGAGGAGAATGATGTGATGACTAGTACCTGGTACCTACCTAATTATTTTTCAGATTTTAGTACATTATCCGCATGACTATTATGTTTCTTCACCATAAAACCGTTCAACTTGAAAAAAAATACTCATTTTATTTATATCGCCAAAAGGCCGTAAGATACTTGCTAACAAAGGATGTAAGTCACTTCATGATGGATACGGTGATGTCAAAGAGTGCCTTAGTGTTCTTTAACCGGTGATACTGCTGGCCAACTAGCTCCACCAGGGTTGTGTACTCATACGAAAGGATACCGAAGCATATAGCATCGCAGGTTGAGGGATTGTCAAGTCAACAAGGGGATGGATGACCTCCGAATCTTTTTTCGAATTCATAACCAACATTTAACCTATGGCTTTTAACCGGAAAGATCCAGTTTCCAGTAATATTAAACTTGAATGGGCACAAATCACACATAACTTTACCTTTGACAGACTTTTGCAGATAAAAACAAATAATCATGATAACCTTGCTACCAATTCCAGAAATATTCTACAAGCCTCTGGATGTGGGGTTGTTCAAATCTTTGAAAATGAAATGGGAAAGTAAAGTTCAAAATTTCAAAACACAAAATAATTATGAACATTTGGGCTAATGCCGTGGAATCGATCTCAAATTTAAAAAATATTTTTTGAAAAATTCCCTCAGATCATGTGATTTTTTTCTTTTTGATGCTGATAATATCGACTATCACAAACTTCTCACTGAAGATAACAAGGAGTTGAACAAAACGAATGAAATAGTGGGTAATTTGCGATATATTGCCACCCAGATTTTTCCAATAAATGCTATGAACTGAAGGGTACAACTGGACAGGTGGAATTAAACATGAGAGCGTGTTCGGAATCTGGTACAGATTGTACGAAAAATCAGGGTTATCTCAGAACAAAAAAAATACTCCGAATATTTCAATAGATATAGGAGAAGGCTTAATCGAACAGAAAATGGTCAAATTGAAAATGAAGGTGAGAAGCAATTTTACTTAGGTAAGGAAGTATTTTAATTCCACTGTACAATTCATATATTTATCGGGTGATTGGGAAGCAGAATTACAGATAAAATCACCAAAAAAATGTTAGCCAATGCAATGGCTAAGGCTGGTGGATGGTGGAAATGGCCGAATACTAGATGAAATTTGGTACGATCATTAGGAAGTCATCAAGAATATCAATCCTCCTGTGGGAATAAGTAAAAGAGGTTTTGTTGCTGTTGAAGAGTTATAAAATCATAACTTAATTTTTTTTGTTGGAATAATGTTCCTCGAATGTCTGATTTGGGGTTACTGTCAGAATTAGGCTCACTGACCTGACTGATTTTGAAACAAACTGCAATCTTGTAGTCGAAATTTGTATGAAATTATGTAATAAATATTTTTTTGTAACCATCCCGATAAGTTTTGAGTTGAATAACTGGTCAGATCTCCTCAGGGATTATTAATAATTCAAGAATATTAAAACTGTTCAATGTCTGTTAATTACTTCAAATAAAATGAAAAGTTAATTCCTGAAGGTGTCTGTCCGTTTTTGATATTATCTTTTCCACTTTTGGCCCACTCTTGTAAAATCATCCTGTGGAGATGCGAAGTTCAAGCCCAAGCAATTAGTTTATTTTGAGACACCAACATAAATATTTGATCAAAATCAAGATTTCATGTAACCTGTTCAGGATCTTCCCCGACTTTGACATTCAATTGAATGATAAAATTGACGCTTACTTGACTTGTTTCAAATCAGTTCCTTCAAATCCATACACTTGCATATCTGAAACGGCAATCTTCAATCCTATCCCTGCATCTATAGTCATTTTGGGTAAGACAAGAGGAGTAAGATTAGGTATGTCATAATCCTTGTCGCCTTTGAGAAACGATGGTATAGCTGCCCTTCCACTTTGAAGACAACAATTTTCGAAGTCAGGTGCACTCTTAGAACAGGGCTTGATATATGATGCTAAAAATAACAAACAACGTTGATTACAAATATGCTAAACTTGGTTTTGATTTTTGCTCATCAGACCACTTCCAAATGGTACATAATATCCATGGAACTGATGAAAGATCCATTTATTGGAATAATTCCTGGCAAATAGATGCTTGCTTGTTATCGTATAGTATTTGGTATATTCGGTTTTTCTGAGCAGTATCCAATCGTAAGTTTGGTTATTCCAGTCTTTTTTCAATATATTTTCATATATAATAGGCACGTGATCTCAGACATAACAAGCCATTCTATTTTTATTGGAAATTTGGTATTTATAATATCACAATAAAGATAATGAAAAGTCAAAAACATTGTAATAATGAACATTTTCTAATTCACTTTGAAAGTTTATACATTGATTGTATAAAATTCGCTCATTTGAGAAAATGGGAGGGAATAATCTTTACAAAATTCATTTTGGAATTTTTTTCCACTTTATGGCTGGTGTGTCCTTCTCTGTGTCAAGTTTACCTGGAATCTTTTGGATATTATTTCTTTTCACTACAAGTAATATGCAAGTATAACTGAAGGGACCCTAGTAACCACTCGACTGTTGTCTGCACAACCCATCAATTTGGTATTTTCCGCATAATGATCCATATGCCCAAAAACTTTGTTCGTTTTGAAAACTTATTGATGTCTTGATTTGTTGAAATTATAAACAGGATGTTCATAAAATCAGATGTGGAATCATCTGCGACTGAAAGATAAACTTTAGTCACTATCTTCCATCGTCAAGATAACCTCTTGTGGGGTATTCATGTTTCCCTTTTCATTATTGATGTCATTAATATTATTTATGCAAATATGTTTTTTACAAAATACTGCAACAAGACCCTTTTATCAATGTTTACTTATTATGTTTGCAGCATGTAGTGAATTCAGATCAGATTGTATGCCCTGGGCAGGGATGTTTTCCCCGTCAGTTATATCTATAGTCAGTTCATTTCGATGCGATATGTGTCGGCATATCGTTGACCAATAAGGAGGAAAGAATTGGTTTGTTTTCACTCGTTCCACTAACATTTTCCAAAAACTACCAATGATTTAAAATTTCTACGTATTCCTATCTTATGAATTCTGTCTTGTGTGTGCTATTAGAATCACTTCATATCGATTGGCTATTACCATAGAGCACAAGAAACTGAAGCAAATTTCGGCAAAACTTCACTGAGGCAAATTTCCATTAATTTTCTGCAAGGATATAAATTGATTATTTTGTCTAATGAAGTTCGAATATGGGCCATCAAAGTCCACAGTAAAACAAACTTATTCAGTGAAATCTGCTTTTTGTGTTATTATAATTTGTTCTCGTTAATAAAGTTCACAATATCAAAGATATCAATTTATCATATATAAACAATAAACACTGTATTTTTTTTGCTGTGTAACTACAGAAACTAGTACCTACAAGAAAATGCCTAGAAATGAACTCTATTATCACAACTGTTAACGTACGTGTGTAGCACAACACATGTTGACTATTTGAATTCAAATTTTTTCTTTTCAAATTGGCAGAAACTGGTTTAACAGAAGCATATGGAGTATATATTTGTTTCGTTTGGAATGGTCCCAAATGGACGACCTTTCTGGAAAATTGTCTATTATTGTATGGTGTTGTTTATTGTCCTTGTTTATAATAATTGGTGAAAGGGTTCAATACATCGCCAACTATAAGACATTAGAAGACTGTTAAATGAGTCAATATGTTCAAGGAAAGTGGTAGTGCAGATTGTTGCAATTCTGGGTTTTTCCTGCATTCATTGAAGCCAAATGTACGTATATGTGTTACAAGCAGTACAAAGTCATGTCAGCATTATATCTTCCGTACTAAGCCGGACACTGTTAGGAACTGTTTCTCTCATATTTTTAACGTGGAAATCGCCGCTGTAAGAGGGCTTGAAAAAGTTTGAGAAAAGAGGGGCACTTTGTTCTAGTCTCCCGTCAGTGTGGTACTTATTGAATATTATCTCTTGACTTGTTTCAGTAATTTCAAAACACAATTTTAACCTGATGAATTTTGTATCGCTAATATATCTTTCGAAATCCTAAAATTTTGAAAATAAGAGTTATAAATTCATCAGGAAATTGGAAAGTCTGAATTCCGTGTGAGTGCTTCCGCCTTCCAGATACCAGATCTCCGCCCAGAAATAGCTCCAGGGACTTCAACTTTAGATGGAAAGGGTGAGTGAAAGAATTTCGATATTCTCTGTCTACATTTCCAAACCAATTTTGAATTATGGATTTGAGAGTTGAATTAATTTGGCAACCGCTGGGCCAACATCAGTCTCAATTTGATAATAACAAAACATGAGGTCAGATGGTGATCTAATTTCAATAAAGGAAATATTCCGTTGTTTCAAAGCTTTTTCGAAAATTCTGTTACAGTTGATGAGTCCACTTCAATATACTTGAATCGATTGGGGCTACAGGTGGAAAGCCTACAGGGTGAGTCATTTCGAAGGTGTATTAATCAAACAAAATACCCTGTATTCCACAATATTATTGGAATCGTCGTGAAAAAGTTAAATTATAGAAGTTACTATAAACCAACTCCAACCATCTTCAAGATATAGTTTTTTGAAATGATGGGTTTAATAAAAAAAATATAACATCGAGATTGATGAAAATATTGAGATGTGATCTATCATTAGAAAACCTCCTATATATTGAAAACGATTGATGTTGGGACTTGAGAATCCTAATATAAAATAAAAGATGATCAATAATTTATATCCCTTGAAGCAAATAAAGTTATATTCACATACTAATGTTGTAAAATGGATAATATTGAAAGCATCTTACATGTCCCCCTTTATATAGTGGTATATAAAATGACATTTGAAATAATATATCAAAATAATTTTTTGTTTTTTATATTTTCGCTATTATTATGTTTTGGGGCCGTGAAAAATATATAATTTGCAAATTTCCTTCAAATTGAATATTGGATATGGTTAATAATCGTTAAAACGGTTTCATCTACAGTACATTACGAATAATATACCTATCAATATTCACCAATGGATAAAAAACTCAATTTTGATCAGCGAAATGCGTGAAAATTTTGATATTTTCTTAATGAGTCATAATTTTTATGAAATTTTTTCATCCATCGGCAATATCGCGAAAGCACTACAATTGATTGATACTGAATGTGTATCTTTACTGTTTGAGAAAGTTTTAACGATTATCAGCGTTATGCAAAAAGTATATTCAGATGTGGTAATTATGTGTAATTCAATGAAATACATCCATTAATAAAAATCTAAATGGTATTCTTGAAATTTTAGGGTAATTTTATATTCTACTACGAGGAAGTTATGATATGGGTAGATAGAATTGACTGAGCTCTACATAATGGGTTTTTTGTATTCGAAAACAAGCATAAACAATGAACCATATCAAAATGACTCAGGCAGGCGTGAAAAGAAGTTTTCATATTGTAAATGAATAAATAGCAGATTGTCTTTCAAAAGAAGATCCCACTTTAATTAAATGATGAAATATGACTAACGAAACAATTTTTGGGAAATCATAAGATCCATTTGATCCCCACCACCTTTCCATATGGAAACAAATTATTATTCTAGGGGGGCGTTAGCACTTGGGAGATTTGAAGTAGTAGGTCCTGAAGATGTGCGTATTCAGAAGGAGCATGGAGGGCCAAAATTACAGACTTCATAAATAAACTGGGGTTTAGTTTAGAAGTAATATCCTTGAAGCTTCATTCCGTAGGATCAGTTTGTTGTTTTCGAAAATATATTATCATTATTATAAATTTCTCATACTTCTACCAACATGTCTATCAATTCGTAGGCCCATTCTTGATCTCTCATGCATTCTAGCAGTAACTTGACTTTTCCTCTTCAACACTATGTAGCAGAAGAACCCTTAATGTGTTTCCCGATTTCTGAAGTTTCTGTGAGTTTTCGTTACCTCATTTATACTTTATACAAGGACAGATTCCATCAAGTTTCGATAAAGAAGTGCGTTGCAACCCTTCTGAATTAATTGAGTCACATGTCGGAAGGGATTTGATAACCCTACTTGAATTTTTTTGTTTGACTATAAGAAATAAACATATAATTGGATCAAAATTCGATACAGGAGTTATGGGCAACTCATAACTGGCCTCAATTTGATCGATTTGGATATACACGATTGGCCTGCATCTTGCTGCAAGAGTTCTTTTAACTCAATGTTGTCCTCTGTATACCAAATACAGTATCTTTTTTTTATTGAATCCATATGAAAAAATGTGTCGGAGCTATTGTCACTAATCTTAAAGTCTACAAATTCCAGTAATGATTCAGTATCGAGCTACTTACGTAGATCCATTGTTGAGCCTATATTGAGTGCCAAGCAAAGAACAAGAAGAACTGGAATGAACTGCATTTTTGATGATTTTCTGTGCTCACGGAAGAACCAACTTGCATTAATTCGACTTGGGCTTAGGTTTATATAGCATTACCAAACCAAATAACCCTTTTAATTATAGATTTTATTTCAATTCATGGAAGTCCAATCAGGCGAAAGAAACATTTAATGTGCATATAAATGTAAATCAAATCTCAGAATTTGCGCAGTGGGTGTAGTTTGAATGCATCAATTAAAAATGAATGTACTTGTGTTGCCAGTGGAATATTTGATTTACTATCAGGAGCACGGTATTTTTTTAAGAGAATATCACCTTCTGAATATGCCCACAGAAAAAAAGTTAATTCTCAAAAAGTAATTTTCCTCTGAACTGAACAAATATTATGAAATGATTTGAGCATTAGTCTTGATCTCACAAATTTAAAAAAACTGTACAAATTTTAAGAAATGCAAATAAAAATGGTATCATCTACTTATAATGTTTGTAGAAAACCTGCATGGTAGCTCCCCTCATATTGGTTACACTTGATTGTGAAAAATGTGGTTTTATTATTATTATTATTAATATAACAGTTTTCAAGTCTGATCATAAGCATTCATCACAATCGGTCTAGTAGTTTTTGCATGATGCTCGAACGAACAAATTGACAATTACAATTTTACAACTTTGTGATGGTATTTTCACGTATATCCAACCATTTGGTTAGCGCACGCCGATAAAGTATCGACTTAATTTACAAATATCGAGATTTCGAACTGAAAACGTATTTCAATCATAATGAATTATAGCCTATGTTACTCAGGGATGGTTTAGTTTTCCATTAGTGAAAAATGTCGGTTCCGTAGTTCAAAAGATTACCTCCTACACATGAACAAACAAACAAACAAATTCAACCTATTTATATTATAGATAAACTGAAGGTAGATAAGAATGGGAGTGTAGCGGAGTTGAAAATGAGTTGGTAGCCAAACAAATTATAATAAAGAATACAAATACATATACAAATAAGTTGGGGTAGTTTAGCTTCATATAAACTACAAAAATCAGGTTCAGCTTCTGTTCATAATTTCGAACAAATCAATCTATAATATCCATTGACAGGTTTCAATGTCAAAAAAACACTCATTTCAAAGTGTCACTCCAGAAGGAATGTTTCAAACATTTTTCCAACTTTGCAAAGTGAGATTGCTCCTAGAAAATGTGTTTTCCAATTCTTCCGGTCTTCTTGAAGATCGTGAAAGCGTGATATAGATTTTCGTCGACAAAAAAGTATTGAAGATCTAGTGAATGCAATGTCTCTCTTGCACCAATGTTACAAATGATGTCTGGTGAGTACTCCTTTTTGGAAAACATTCTTGTTCGTCTCTTTCATCTATATGAGTTCCCAATTAAGACTGAAATAGAAAATCAAATAACTATCCGAATTATAATGCAAATTTTCACCTCCAGATATTTTTTCTTCCGAGTTAGGGTCTTTTCTCAATAGCTATCAGATGTGGTTCAATGTCCAGGTGGCTTTAGATGGAGAAATGGTGGTTTCTGTAAGATATCACAAAAAATAACATCATTATTGTCGTGGATTTTCAATTAAAAAAAAAATACTTTTTTTCCAATTGAAAATCGGTAATGTTTTCTTTTTGAACATGAATACCCCAAGAGGTTGTCTTGGACAATGAAAGCTAGTGACTGAAATTTATCTATCAGTAGTAGATGATTCCACATCTGATTCTATGAACATCCTGTTAAAAATTTCGAACAAATAAACCTGTGCTTATTTTATTCATTTTTCCACTTCCTGAAACTATTATCAAAATCCAAAGTCATTCTGTATTTAGAGAAAATAGCAAACCTAATCATATCGTGCAGAAAACTGTGACACACAATAGAAGGCTGAGCTCATGATACAGTATGGAAAATGTCGCATTCCTCAAGACTACTCTCCACTTTTTTTTGACGCTCGCTCAGGTACTAGTTGTACCGTTACCTGGCACTGTGGAACTCTTGGAGTCCAGCCTACCCACTAAACCTCCCTCGTGCTCATCCCCATACCTACTGGAACCGCTTGGGCATATCTTCGGTAGGCAGGTTGTCTTTGCATAATGCCTCTCATTTATGTTTTTTTTTAAGGTGAAGGATATCCTTTATGGACCCCTTACGGTAGTGTGGGACTCAGATTTACCAACTGAAACCTACACCTCATAGGCTCGTCTGATCGTGGCCTTCGAGACACTTGAGCCTTTTGGTCCATTGTATCTTACCTGATAAGAATCTTCTTAGTTGTTTCTCTTCTATTTGCTTAGTTCCAAAGAGGTTTCGAATATACGAGTTGATCTGTTCCCATTTTTCAAGATCCCCAACAATATCTTCATGAGATCTGTGATCACGTTCATCTATATGCTTTGCAACAGAAATTCCCCTCACATGTCACCATGCGTTTATTTTCTGCTTTTCCAATTATGTTTGTATATGCCCTGGAAGAACCATGAGCAATTAGTATTTGCGTTAGCAAATAGTCGGTTTTTCTGAGTTTGCACTCAATATATTCTTTTAGTCGTGGTATCGATCGCTTTGTATATTGTGCAACGTTATTTGTGTTATCCCACATTTCTTGCCATTTTCTCAGAGTGATGTTATTATCTTCTGTTTCTGCGTTTACTCTCCTAAAGCCTTTTCCTTCCTTCTTCGAGAAGTTCACTTCCTGCTACTAACTGTAGCCGACAACCTACATTTCGGAATTTAAGTTGGACTTTGTACTTTTCTATCCACATTCATTGATTCCAGATAAAAAAGTAAAAAAGGATCTATTGGACTATGTGCTGCGGTTTTTTCTCTTATTTCTCTAGTGCAGTTTTTATGTAGTTTCCAAAGGGACAGTTTCCATTCATAGTGATTCCTAGGTACACAAGACTCTTCTTAGGTAGAGTTTCTACCCCTCCACACATTTAACCCAATTTTCCTTTTTCCTGTCCCCCTCGTAGGATGAGAAGCTAGTTCAAGTTCGTTCCTGTCCATCTATTTGTGGATTTGTCGCAGTGTCTCATTGCCTTTCCATTTCAAATCGCCTGCATGAGCAATAGTGGTCACTCCTTCTGGTACTACTTCATTCACCACACCATCATATAGTATCTTCCACAGAGTGGGTCTTAGGTTCGAGCACTGTGGAACTCCTGCTGTGACTTCCAGGTCAACATATTTGTCTATCCGCAATGATCTATCTTCTGGATAGTTATTAATGGTCTGAAAACAAGTAACCTTGATCCTCTTTTTTCTACTTTTATTATTATTTGAGTTTAGTGTATATATCTATGGGTAGAAGGTTTATAGGCTTCTAGAAGTTGAACCCATTTGGCTATAGCGTCGAGTGATCTCTTGAAATATATACCCTCTGTCATACGTCCTCCACCTTACTTGTCTGAGTCGTTTCCTCGACTTTGTCTTCAAATATATGGCTATTGCGATTGGATAGGAGAGGCTGGGTGACATGAGCGACATGCCTTGTGACCACCTGCCAGGAAAGACTTGTTCAAAAGTGCTGAATAACTGCACTGTAGTAGCATTTTTACAGCTGCAGACGTCATATCAATTGGAACGAGATATGTCAATAGAATTAATTGCTTCCTTTGGAGGGAAAGTTGAAATGGCGGTCCCGAGTTCATGTATGTTGAGCTCGTTAAAGATCGCTACCTCTGGTTGGAAACACCAAAGGATTCGCCAAAATTTCCTGTTGGATGAATTGTGCTCACCGGCGCAGAAAAAATCCGACATTAAATGAAGAAATACATAAAACTAATATTAATTTCAAAAGAAAAAATTTAGCAAGGAATTTTTCATATTTATTAAGTCGTTTGGAAATTATTATAATTTATATTTTCAATGACTAACTAGGTAGAGCGCCTACAACCCAAATAATTCCTACTACGTAGATATTTATATACAGTGCTCGTTTAAAGTCCGCCCCCCCCCCCTACTAATTTTTGAACCACTTGGTATATCGCAACGAAATTTAGAGGGTTTGAATAGGAGACAAAAACCTACTTTTTCATGAGAAAATCACAGCTGAAAGTTTCGAAATGGCGGCTGAGCACCATCTTCAATAATTTTTTCAAATGGGACACCCCGTATATTATTCCATTTTCGGAATTTGCTCATAATTCTCAACAGTTTTCTCCAATACACTTTACTCCTAAATCCAATTGTTTTCGAAATATTAACTTTTGAAAAGTGACATTTCGGTTTAAAATGAAGTATGGATTTTGGTCACTTCCGGTAAAACATTTTGCTAACTAAACGTTATTATTAATTTGTAGTTAAATTTCTTAATGAATTCGACTAATAAGAGGCGTAAAGAGAGTTTATTAAGGATAAACAGTACCGCTTACCGGAAAATTTCGAAGCCTACGAATGTGTGTAAATTCACAATCAAAACAAATTAGTTAGATAAAAAATTATAATTTATTTTTGAATAACTCTTTTATTAAACCTCAACAATTGTTTCATCAAGTGTTCAATGTGGCCCCCTCATAAATCTTGACAATAAAGCGCCCTATTATAAATAGCTTCTCTCACGTTGATGAAAGTCTGTTCATCTATTTCTTCACATGTATCTATTATTCTGCGTTCCAACTCTTTTATTGTTTGGCATTCAGTGGCGTAGATTCTTGACTTCAGATACCTTCAAATGGAAAAATCCAGAGGTGTGAGATCCGGAGATCTTGGTGGCCATTCTGTACTTCCCTTGCGACCCATCCATCGCCCAGGAAATTTTGTATCGAGGAACTCTCCAGCCATACGATCGAAATGGGGAGGTGCCCCATCCTGCTGAAATATGATTTCACGATTTTTAAACTCTTCCTGATTGTTTGATACAATTTGTCTTATTCGAGGTTCAATTTCAGTTTCTAAAATATTTCTGTAAGAACTCCTGTAAGATTGCCTCTGATGAAAATCGGTCCAACAACGCGATTGCCCAAAATCCCCGCCCAAACATTCACCTTTTTAGGAAACTGGGTATGTCTCTCTCTTAGAATATGCGGATTAGTATCGCTCCAGTATTGTACATTCTCTTTGTTGACTTTGCCATTAAGAAAAAACGTGCATTCATCTGCGAAACATACACGTTTTAGGAAGTCCCGTTCTCCTTCAATTGTTCTTGTTAACCACTCACAAAATTCAACCCTCCGGTCTGGCTCATCCTTTTTTTTTAGGACTCTGGACACTCCTTGAACTAACTCTACAGGATTCAGCAACTGCAGATGTCGACTGAGTCGGATTGATCACCATTTCTGCAACAATTTCTATCTTTTTTCTTTTGAAAGAGGCGGTCTTCCTGATCTTGGAGCATCTTTAGGCGTATCAGTTGCTTGGAGCTTATTTAAAAGTTTGCGCAAATATGACCTCAAAATAGGATTCTCGGGAAATCTATCATTAAACATACGGACTGCTAGATGATATTTTCTTCCAGCATCTCCAAATATCAAAACTGCTTCAAATTTATCGTCTAAACTACGAGCCATGATCACACTTTTCATAAAAAGATTTAGGCGCTCAACGGACTATTTGACAGTTAGCAGTTCAGTTTGACAGTAAACAAGATGTTACCGCGACAACGATTTTTTCAATCCAAACTTTATTGAAAGCAACATTAGTGTTTTTGGTTGGGTTTGAAATGACCAAAATGTCACTTTCCAAACGTTATTATTTCGAGAACAATTGAATTTAGGGGTGAAGTATATGAAAAAAACTTTTGAGAATTATGAGCAGATTTCAAAAATGGAATAATATAGGGGTGTTCTATTTAAAAAAATCATTGAAGATGGCGCTTAGCCGCCATTTTGAAACTTTCATCTGTGATTTTTTCATAAAAAAATAGTTCCTTATCTCCTATTTAGGCCCTCTAAATTTCGTTGCGATATACCGGGTGGTTCAAAAATTAGTAGAGGGGGAACGGACTTTAGACGAGCACTGTACATAATTGAGGTTTCACTTCCGTCATGTCTACTGAGTTGCACGCGCTCTTGTTTGGTAGAACGCCACCTGACTACTACCCAAATAGTTTCTACTCTATATATTATATTTACAGTCGAAAATATATAACTCAAGTAGAGAAAGAACGACGCTTCATTCGGCTTGAGAATGTTTTATCTGAACACACAAGTACTGTTGAGAATTGATCATTTTACCATTTTTTCTTGAATGTTTTTCGTTATGTTTTGTTCTATTATTTATGTCATTATTTGAAATATATGAATGTAGTTGAGTTTTCTAATAAAATAGTTAATGTCAAGTTCTGAAACTTTCGTTAATATTTATCAAGGTATGTGCCCAGTAGCGCTATAATACATTTATATTTGGTGAAAGGAAGTTTGAAATAACGCATTTTTTTTCTGTGGAGAAAAACTCGAAGTACCTCTTTTCGAAGGAACAACCATACGTAGACTTGTGTGCCTAAGAGCAAACGGATACGGAAGCATAAATTGATGAAAGAAAGCAGATCCTGATGCTGGAGAAACAAGATAAGAAATACAGATCATCCAAAGGATTTCTGATAGCCAACTGGAGTATGTCAGGGATCAGAAAATTGCATTCGATATTGGAAAAGTTTTAGGAGATACTTTCGAACGAAAAGGGAAAGCCAATCAACTACTACTTCGAGACAGTCTACTAGTAATGAAATATAATTCATCCAGTGAATGCCTATCGGCCCACTTACTGAAATTTGATAAACTGATTCGAGATTTCAGTTCAAGTGGAGCCACACTCGTAGTGTTAGATATTGTTTGCCATTTGATACTGACCATGCCACCGGAATATGAAGTAGTAGTAACAGCTATCGAAACCTTGTCATCAAAAACACTCACCTGGAGCTTTGTAAAAAATCCTTTGCTGGATGAAGAATACGACATATTAACGTAAAATATAACTTCATTAGAGATCTCCATCGAAAAAATATTGATGTCAAGTATATTGAATTCACAGAACAGAAAGCTGATATTTTGACCAAGCCATTGACTCTAGATAATATTTTAAAACTACGTTTCAGCTTGGGAGTCTGCAGTTTGGAAACACGTTAATTTGCGGAGGAGTGTTGAGAATTAATCATTTTACCATTTCTTCTTGAATGTTTTTCTTTGTTTTGTTTGATTATTTATGTCGTTATTTGAATAAATTGTTAATGTCAAGTTGTGAAACTTTCATCAATATTATCAAGGACTCAACAGCATAGAACAATCAATAGAGATTATGCTGTGACAAAAATACTACCAGGAAACCGACTTTGTCATCATTACAAAGACGGTACGTAGTTATATCCTGTTATGTTCTCCACTCGCAACTGTCATTGCTTAATTTGTTATAAACATTTGAATGCAAAACAGTTTTTTTTTGTTTTATTCTTGTAACATGGAAACTAATGAAGCAATCTAGATGTTCTCAATGAGCCCTAGCACGACTCGATCAAAATATTAGTAACGGAGAGAAACCGGAAAAACCGAAAAAACTGCGTTTTTTTTTTAATTCATAACACCGCCATTTTTCAAGTTTTACAGCTGGCTCTCCACTACATAGTAGTGATCGATATGTACTGTATGTGTGAAAAACTTATTGGAACTCAACTATTCTAAATCAGAAAAAAAAATCACTGAGACCTCATCAAGTAGCATCCTCGACTACAGTTAATTTCCTAGGTGTAACAATCGATTCGAAATTGACCTGGCAGGAGCATTGTATGGAAGTTGCTAGAAATGCTTCCAGTAACACTTTTCTATTGAGAAACCTCTCTAATGTGGTATCTCAAAAGACGATTATAACTGCCTATTAGGGTCTCATCCACTCACTTAAATCTCACGCAATTATCCTATGGGGGACATTCATGTCATGACGAGGAGGTATTTAAATTCAACGAAGGGCGAAGGGGTACAAAGATGACTGCAAACAAGCATTTGTAAATCTTGAAATAATGACTGTTCCTTCTATATTCATATTCGGGTGCCTACTTCATCTGAAAAAAAAACGAGGCTTCATTAAGTACCAATATGCATAACCATCAATATAACACAGGGATTTCTCATGACACATAGTATATCCGAGATTGCTGAGAACTTGAGATGCTGTATCTTATCATGCACCAAAATTTTTCAATGCGCTTCCAAAATCATACCTCTTTTAGGCGATACATGAAAAAAATATTTCCCGAATCTCCACTTTACAAAAACAAAAAATTATTTTTTCTGAGATTTCCCATTTGCATTTCCTCGATATATATATATATATATATATATATATATATATATATATATATACGTTACAGGGGTTCAACGCTTGCACGATCGTTCGGGTGTTTCCGTCAATATGTAACTTCGTAAATGCCGTCTAATGCTTGAATCCTATGATGGTTGTTCTCTCCGCTATATTGGGTTATTGATTTTTCTTCAAAAGGTTCGTATCCTGACTATATTGATTCGAGTCACTGGCTTATAGATGGCAGGAGCGTTTTTTATTCAAGTTCTGTTTTCTATTTTATTTTGATGAATTGTTTGCAAGAACTCTTGTCTATGATTGTTTGGTTATGTTGATCGTTGTTGAGAAGTTAATGAAAATTATGAGATGAAATTGAATGATATACCTACATCCTTGAAAGTGAAACAGCTTGAGAACAGTGCTCCAAACAATAAATCACCTAGCCAAGTGTAAAAGCAGATTTGGAAATACATGCCCGATAATGCAGTGACGTGACGATCTAGGTAGGTATAGGATTTTGTAAAATCAATAGAAGAGCCCAACGAATTATACCTTATATTTTGCTGGTAACTGATAAACCGATGTTTCATAGAACTGATTGTTTACAAAGTCTCACCAAAATGGATGGTTTATTGTCAGCATTCACTGGCGAAAGTTTTTTCATTTTGGCATTGATATTTGAAATGTGTATAACTTGAAAATAATTAGGTCTTTTTTGTTTCAGAATAATTAGGAGAATATTGTGTATAGACAGACATTTGAGTAGCACTAGCCCATTGCAGAAGTATTCGGAGGTTTGTGGAGCAAACTAATCTGAAGACTCTAGCTACAATGATTCATAAACATACTGCACAATGTAAATATCGCTGATATTGAGCAATGAAGAGAAATACGGCTGCTGTAGTGTTTATTAGTGGTCAAGGAGATGAATGCATGTTGGTTGGTTTTCCATTGGACGAGTTGTACAGATTTAACGAAGCTTGGTTATAATTTTCAATTCTAGAAAATGATGAATAGTGTTTGTAATTTTCAGTTTTAGATAACTAAAACATGGAGAATAAAAATACTGCTATTTTATTGTGGTTTTAATTTTCAGTTTTAGATCAATGAGACATGAATAATAAAAAACTGTGAAAATGTGATTTAATCAATGTTGGTGTGATTCATATTTGGATCCAAGCATTAAGGAAACAGCATTCCCACCATCAACATTAAAATCTAAAGAATAAGGGCAATATTTCGAAAACAGTATCTTTAGATATGTGACGTAGGTTATTCTGTAATAGATTCAAGAGCTTGCCGCGCAAAGTTTTCAGTTCACACGTTAAAGGGCAGATTTGGAAATACATCCCGAAATCCCAGTGACGTGACGCCCCAGGTGGGGTATGGGTTTTTGTAAAATCAATGGAAGGCCAACGAATTATACCTTATATTTTCTGGCTGATAAAAATTTTTTATAGAACTGATTTTTTTACAAAGTCTCCCCAAAATGGATGGTTTATTTAAAGCATTCACGGGGAAAAGGGTTTTTCTTTTTGGCATTGATATTTAAAATTGTATTTGAAAAAAATTGGGTTTTTTTGCCCCCGGGAAATTAGGAGAATATTTTTATAGACAGACATTTGATTAGC
Source organism: Gonioctena quinquepunctata (assembly GCA_018342105.1). Taxonomy (NCBI): domain Eukaryota; kingdom Metazoa; phylum Arthropoda; class Insecta; order Coleoptera; family Chrysomelidae; genus Gonioctena; species Gonioctena quinquepunctata. The sequence goes on along the minus strand of JAFIRS010003841.1, from coordinate 141 downwards.
ACTAGCCCTTTGGGAGGCTTTGTGGAAAACAAAATTGAAGACTCAGCTACAATGATTCAAAAACCATACTGCACAATGTAAATATGTAATATTGAGCAATGAAGAAAATACGGCTGTTTAGTGTTTTTGTGGTCAAGGAGA